>JAIUND010002762.1:0-20053 GCA_034699125.1 Gisinianus flammeolus | reverse complement strand
AAAAATTAATTTCACTTTCAGAAAATGATGTGTATAGTAGGCGAGAGTGTTGTGAATTTTTTTCAGAATTTTAAAAGTTCATATAATTTCTTTGCTTAAAATTGTTTTGGCCTTCTACTTATACTTCTTACATTTAGTAATACGGCTATGTATAGAAGTATAGACCACTACACATACATAAGTACGCCTGCATGTGCATCCACACACGAGGATAAACTAATATCTTATATCCCTCAGATAAACACTCACACATTCTCTGCACATTTTGAGCAGTTCCGACTACACACGGTAAATACAGTTTTGTATTTACAGCTGTGTCTGTGGCTTTCCAGAGTATTATTATCTTTGTATATTAGAATTACGAAAGAGAGAGAGAGAGAGAGAGAGAGTAAGCAAACGAAGCAGTGGACAAACGAGGAGCATTTGCTTTCCCGTCTTGGACTCGAGCTACTCTAGAATTCTTCTATATCCAAAACCAAAATCGGTCATTATTTTGTTTCCCTCGTGACATTCTCTACTAAAAACTACCATGTGTCTCTTCCTCTATAGCACAACGGAATTCTTGCTTTGCCGAGAAAATGTTGATTGTCCAAGGGACGGTCACAATTATGTGTGAGTGGGTTTTGGAGAGTGTAGGACGAAACCAGGGAGAAGGACTTGAGACTCTTTAATGCACACCAATCCATTATTTGTTCGGTGAAGACCATCCCTAGTGCAATTACTCCTATTCATCCACACACACACACACAGACTATGAGGCCATCAATGGGAAACAATACAGATAGACGGAGAATGGAAGGGACTCCTCTGATGCCATTCATTCTGTCCCCCAAAACTTGAAGCTCTTCCTCGTTCAAATGAATACATATGCACCTCAAATGCTCACATACCTACTCGCATCACATCACACCGGAATATACAGTCGATAGATATTTCCTGTAGATTTTCTAATCCCAGTAGCATACGGACAGCTGACTGCTGCTTCTGCTGTATCACATCGTTCAAGTCTGAACTTGATATTGGTACATTTATTTCGTATTATGACTGGGGAAAGATGTGCGAATGAAAGAGTGTAAGAGCATTAACACTTTTATTCTGCCACCCACACTTAATTAACAACGATAAGCCATGTGCTACTATATAACTGCAACTATAAGCTGGTCCATGGCCTTTGGTTTGTTGCTCTGTTCAACAAAGCTTCTGCTTTCACTTTTATCCCAGCTCAAGGGAAATGGTCCGTAATTTTGCAATTAGGACCTTCATGCTAGATTTATTTCCTCGATTCTCCAACGTTTTTTTTGTTTTACAAGGGAACGGAATAGGATTTTTTTTTACAGTGCAACAGAATGGATATATAGAGAATATTTAATCATTTTGTCCAGACAAAAAACGGAGTTGGATTAATTTTCTAGACGCTGGACAGTTACTTGGTGAAATTGACAACTGTTTGTATATACGTATACTGAAAAAGGATATTTGAAATAATGAAAGTGAGAAAGAGAACCGGCATGGACAGAGAGAGAGAGAGAAAAGCCGAGATGGCGAACTCTGACTGTTTTACCTTTAATTTATCGTTAGAGTGCCTGATATTGCAAGTGAGGAAAAGGAAGTGAAAACAAGGAAATTAGGAAACGGAGAGTCAGAGTAGAGAAATTAAAATAAATTACAATGCATTGCATTGGGAATTTCAGTGGTGAGTGTGAGTGTGAATGTTTGCTTTGAAATAAAAAAAAAAACGATGGGGAAAATGAAAGGAAAAGGAATGAATCATGTTGAATTAAGTTGAGCTCATATCGCCTCATCAAACTGTCGGGTTCACTCAATCAAATTCATATTATTCACCCGAAAAAAAAAATTAATAACTTTCCCCCTGCCACTGCCATGTTTGATGTGAGACTTTTTTTTTCTCTCTCTTTTACTTTCGAGTTTCAGATGTATTTGGAAATGAAAATTGACGATAAGGGAAAGAAAAAGTGTAAGGTTTTTTTTTTTATGAATGAGAGAAAAAAATGTAATCATGGTCTTCTGACGTTTTCGGATTTCTCAATAGTCCTTATACATACAATATGTATGTACACAAATGCATATTCATAATTCATATGCTCACCCACAAATTTGATTTTGATACCCGCACAGATATTTAGAATTCAGATATATCTAAATATTGAGGAAAGATATGAAAAAATAATATATATTTTTTATTTTCTGAGGCTGAGAATTCCTCTCATACTCAGAGTGTGCTTACGAATAAATTTCATTTCTTTAAGACCGATACTACAGATTACACATGATTACACAAAGCAAGCATTGGGTTAGATCTCTCTCTCTACAATTCAGAGAATTCTCAAATCTCCAACCATATAGAAATGCACTTTGAATTTTGAATTCTTGAGCTCACATAAAAAAAATGAAAGACTAAAATCTCGAGTGTACACATGCACACAATTTTCCTATAATTTGAGTAGATTCCAGTATATACATATACGATATATATGATTTTGATTTATTCACGGTGAGCAGTCAATCTCTCCAAAGACTATGTGGTTAAACAGTGTTGAGTTTCTTAGTTGTTAATGGTGCAAGTGGAGTGAATTTTGATATTCTGGATTCCGGGGAAGAAAAAAACATTATGGAAGCTGAAAACTTTTTGGTTTTTGGTCTTTTATGTGTATATTATCACCGTTTTTAGTTGCAAGAAATTGCAAGTCTCATAATAATACTCACGGATGTAAAGAAAGAAAGAAAAACTACACGGGAAAACTCACGACTGACTGATCGTGTTTCTGACAAGATAATAATCACTCATACAGAAGTAAAGTTGGTTATCTGTAGTTTGCCAGCCAGTCAGCGTGGGGGTTTCTACCACAGGACCACGACCACGCTAGAACCGAATAATCCGTAACCTGACTCTCTCCATACGAACAACGAAAATGCTATGAATATGTACATATTCGTGCGAGAACCAAGAGAGCCGACAACTAGCTGTCCATCACCCAAAACATGGTAACAATAATCAGAGAATTGCACACAGGGAAAACCGTTCCCAGTTCCAACTCAATATATATGTAGAGCTACATACATAGGTATAAATGTACAGATATATGCATTTGTGGTCTCTCTTTATCATGTTCCGGGTGGATTATTGGTATTTCGTATTGGAGAGAGAGAGAGAGTGAGAGAGAGGAAATAGCATATGCATATTATGAAGGGACGACAGGAACAAATGAGTTTCTAATTCGCCAGCCGGGCGAAAGCAAACCAAATGAATGGTTAATTTTCATGTCAAATTGTCAAACTGGTAATCAGAATCAACTGTGGGTATCCAAAGTATGTACTAATACACACACATTTACATATACTCTCTGTACTCACACTTGCAACTAGAAAACTATACAAGCTGGAACTTTACACATGTTTCTACGAGACAAAGGGGACATTTGAGTTTTGGGGTTTCTTTCGTCATTGTCATCATCATCATCATCACCATCATCATCATCATCATGTACATACATTGCTGGTGTTGGTGTTGGGGAAAACTTGGTATTATTCGGGAGGCTTGAAGCCTGAGATGAAATGTATAGACAGGAGACAGAGAAGAAAATTCCAAATAAAGGGGTAAGAGCCGAGCTGTCCATATGTACAAGCCGTGTAATATATGGATGAGACACATGTTATTTGCATACGCATTTTTCAAGGGCTTCCTTTCCATTAAGATGGACGTGGGGGGACGGGGAGAATGAGAGAGAGAGAAAATGAAAATAATGTTGAATGAAGGGGAAAAGAGAAAAAGAAGTTGTGAAAATCCTATGTGATTTTAATGGGGTTTTACTTTTACATCTATACAAGTCCACACGTTCACGTTTACGGTTTTTCTCTATCTCGCCTCTTTCTCAGTGTGCAGTCGGAATCTGCATGTGTTGTTCCATACTCATCGTACAAATTCAAAGTTCGAATACGAAATACAATTCCAACCTCACTCTCTCCTTGTGTGTGTACGTATAATTTTGAAGGTTTTTCTAATATAGCATATAGAGACAGAGACACGAGAAATATCCGTATATTGTAAGGTAGAATAAGGTTCTCGAGGCGCGGGAATGTATGGGGTATGTGTGCCTACAAAAAACCCGGGTAAGTGAAGAGGAGGGTTTCCCGTAGATTTCCCTATGACTATGTACATAAGGTAGAATGGAGAGAAAGAGCATATCGGGAAGAGTGTTGTAAGCCTCATTTGCATTTTAATCGAGGAAAAAATCTAATCAAGAGAGCTTCACTCTCACCATTCATTCCAATTTAAAGACCTTTTCCAAAGTACAAAGGGAAAAAATAAAATACAGGACTTAGTTCTCTTCACAGAGTGGTAATGACTATGAACGGGAGATGACAAAAAACCTGGATGATAATTTTACCTCAGGTGTTTCTTCCAATACATGAAAGACTTTGTTTTTCATGGGAATATAATATAATATTTCCACTTTGTAAATTGTACTACATATTATGATTGTTTTCATACAGATTTAAACTTGTCTATTAGACATGTGCGGACTGACAATTTCTTCAGTCGGCCAACTGAAATAAAACTTACCATTTTTTGGTCGATTAATTAAAGTAACTATAACTGGGCCAATTTTTTAGCCAGACTAAATAAAACCCAATTAAATTAAAACCAAATTACAATACCATCGCCGGGCTCCGAATAATCCCCTATAATCATAATTTGATATGGTGGATTTAGTTTGGAGTTGTTGGTTGATCCAAGTGTGTACTCAAAAGTCAATTCAGTTCTCAAATCCTTTTCCTTGTACACAATCCCAACAAATCAACAAATACTTTGAGACCTGTAAAGTTTCACAGTGAGCACAACTGGATAGACATATAGTATATTTGATATTATTATGATCATATATAGGGAGAAACTTTATAAAGAAATTGAAGAATATATAGGGAAAATAAGTACCAAACGAATATAAAAGGCACTGATTGTGAAAAAAACGAAAGTGAAAAAAAGCACTTTGGATTTCTGTCTTCCCATTGATCATTGAGAGTGGAGATGAAAAGAAGGGGGGAAGGAGAAATATTTCGAAATTTAATTTTCTCTTCTCTTTTTTGTGGGGATTTCAGTGTGGACCTCTCGAGTCTTCATGCCTAAACGTCATAAAGGCATCAACGGAAGGAATAAAGAACTTTTGTCGTCAGACACAATTGACGATTACGAGCCTGAAGATTATGATGACGGAGAGGAGGAAGACGAAGAAGAAGAAGATGATCACCTAGAAGAAGAGAAAATTGGAACTGGAGAAGGAGGAGGAGGCCGTGAAGACGGAGGACTTCTCCTTCCGGAAATTCCCAATAATAATAATAATAATAACCATAATCATCGAATTGGGGGGAATACTCTTGGTACTCCTTTGAACGGGAGTCACAACTTGAATGAGTAAGTTTTTTTGTATTATTTAGTAAAATGTTTTCTCCGCCACGATGTACATACGATCGATACATACATAATATTATTTAGGCTACCTACCTAGCATTTTTGACAGTAGTTAAAAGGATATTATGTAAATATGTTAAAAGAGTATAATATAGAGTGTAAAACAAAAAAAAAAAATCTTTTTTCATTCCATAGTATAGCATTTTAGCATTGGATGTTGGAGTGCAATGAGGCCTGTTTTTTTCGTTTTGGTATTAAGTTGAGCAGTGGGCTGTGCTCATGTTGAAGTGGAATCTTATTTCGATGAGATAAGAGAAATGATTCCTGCCTCCTTTGAGACAGCATGACAAGATAATAAATTTCATTCACTTGCTAAATTTATTTATCGCACTTTTTCTCTTGCAGAGTAAACAGTGTAGTGTATTGCGTGAAATTCGGTGTCTTGTCATGTCGAGAAGAGGAGAGTTTATGGAGAGGATCCTTTTCGTGTATGTACACACACAGAATAAATGTAGACATTGTGGAGAAGAAGCATTCAATTTCAGTTCAAAATACTCTGTATATGTCAGACGTATTATATAGATATGTCTATCAGCATTCAAGTATTATTGCCCTATAATATGATATATTTTATATATAAGTTCTATTTTTATTATTATGTTTGTACTCTTTGGACCTATAAATTCAGGGGGTAGTTTTTCTCCGTGGTTTTTCTTTTTGTTACTTTGTTCTGTGTGTATTTTACTCAGTATGTGTTCAATTCTATATCTATCTGTACTATGTATATGTAGGTACTATTATATATGTGCTTTTGGTGAATTGGTAGTGCTAGTGAAATCTATTCTTCCTTGTCATTTTTTACTTACCCGAATTTCCGTTGTACTATTATCTATAAACTAGCCGGGTTTTTCGATGATTTCGTGAACATTAGAGATACAAAATGCGTTTCGGAACTTGTCTTTTCCTACCACCCTCCCGTCATAAATCATCAACCTCTCGCTCTTCTCGCATAATATCTATCGACTGCTATTTCATACTTTGCAACTTCTTTTCTCCTACAACACTCAACGAACACGAAACCCACACGTAGTTCTTGGTGGATGATGTACATACATAAACAGGGAAATATGTATTTATTATACTGTATACAAGGGGAGAAAACTCGGCCTTTTGCGGTCCATTTCGAATAAGTACATGTGCTCAACTCTTTCTTTATTTTTGATATCAGTTCAGTATGTATCAGTATTTTTGGTTGTTGAATTCTTCACTCTTCTCTTTTGTCACTAAGTATATAAATTTGACGCTTACTTTTTCAAAATTGGTCTCTTATATGAAGAAATTGTAGAATCACGTCACCAGCGCGTTCTAATTCTGAACATTTTAAATAGCATGAGCAAATAAGATTGTTGTATATGGCAAATAATTTGTAGTTCATATACAAACAAAGAAAACAACTTTTAAGAAAACTTCAAAGAAACTATAAATTCGTTGGTTTATAAATTTAATCAGGACTCTCAACTTTGGAACGAAAGGAAATGACGCATTCGGTATTGAGAATGACAAAGAACATCAAAAGAAGGATCCAGAGCCTAATGCAAGTGGAAATAACGCAGGAAATAATATTAACCCCACACCGGAGGCCACAGTTTTCCTTCATTTTATCAAGAAGTTGACGAATATCACTCTGGATGCCGGCGGAGACGTAAATCCTTCATATTTATCCTATTTATTAAGTTAACATGCGTACAAGTATAGACTGCGTATGTATATATATATATAACTAGAAAATGCCAAGAGAGAGAAGCACAAGTGCATGTGTAATATAAATTGCTCGCATTTTGTATTTATAGGTAAATCTCAGATGCGAAGCAGAAGGAGACCCAAAACCCAAGTCTTTTGTGTGGCTCAAAAACAACGTCGAGCTCAAGTCTAGAACTCCTCGAACTCGAATTCGAAAGTGTAAAAAGTAAGCACATAGATATGTTTCATCATATTTACTGCGATTCAAATTCAAAGGAATTTAATGTCTAGAATGCAGATTTAATAGAGTTTGAACTTACTTTTTGTCGTTATTACTGTTAATTTAAATTTAATACGTTTCACTTATCCTTTTATATAGAAAACCTGGGAAATCTGGGAAATCCAAGTCTCGACTGTGCTCTCAACTGCAAATTAAAAATTTGGAAGTTCTGGACAAAGGATTTTACACTTGTCAAATTTCGAATCGTCGTAAAACTATTGAATCACGAGGTATGAACATATTGAGGTGTATTTTCAACATGACAAACGGTCAATTTCTTTTTAATTTGCATTTACAATTATAAACATTAATTAATTCCAGGTGTGCTAGACGTCCGCCATGATGCAAGTAAGTCTAAATAATGAGCCACAATTTTAAATCTTTTATATGATTCCGAGTAGTACTATAATTATAATTAGTTTTTACAAAGTTTCTTAATTAACAATCATACGAAGTCTCTTTATCTATATACCTTTAGAATTACTACTATCTTATTATTATCATCTAATAGTTTCCAAATTCCGACTTTCTTTCCACACATCATATATAAATCATACAAATACACCTATGAATCTAATTCGATCTGCACCTACATTCTAACATTTAGATTTCTAAATAATAATTAGATTTGGCATAAATCTTTTGAAAAATTCAAGTGATGAAACTTGTATTGTACTCAAAATTTTCCTGTAGACCACAGGACGTTTGGTAGTTAATTTGGCTGGATGTCGGAAACAAGATTTCATTGAGTAACACTGGAATGCGGATTATTAAACGATGAATGTACATGTCGTAGTTGTAGTTCCCAGTTCGTTTCACAGGAAATAATATATGATGTCATTATTTGTATTTTCCAGTATATACGAAAGCATATAGGGGATAGAAATATCGCATTGTATATTAGTAGATGCGGGGAGAAAGTATATATTTTTGTATCGTGGATCGAACGAGGGGGGAGAGAGACACACCTAAGTTGAATAAGTTTAGTTTGAGACTTTTTAATCAAAAGGTAATTAATAATATTGATTGCCGGTCGGGCAAAGGAGTCAAGTAATAATGATGAGCAGTCCGACCCGCCTTCGTTTTCTCTGACTTTGACTTCCTCTCTCCACTCCGCAGGCAACCTGCTTACTTCCTCCCTCTCGCTTTTCTCTCTCCTTCTTGTCGTGGTGTCTTTTTCTTTTTCCCCAACTTCCCTTCTATATACTCTCACTCTCACTCTATTCCACATATCTCTCTCAATTTCCATTTCAACTTCCACTTGGACAATTTCCCTCCTTAACTCCATTTTACAAGCCCATACATTCACTCTATACCTATTTTACAGATATTTCATCTTGTAAGCAAGTGAAAACTACAAATTATGAATCCAGTTCAGTCCCACTTCATTGCCACTTTTATGGGGGAATCGAGATGTTATTATTATTCGCTCCGTTTCTCTCTCCTCACACAACTTTATACGAGTGATCCTGAATCTTCTTCCCTCACTCCTACATGATTCTCACTATAGGCTACTTTTGCTCCTCACTATTTCCTATTTTGTACAGACTATACATGCTACAGGCTAAACTTGATCGTCATTATACATCCCTTTTTACCACCATCACCAAACTAAAAACTAGCTATATTAATAGTACATTGGTTGAGCAGACACACTGTGTAGCACCAATCTCCGTACGGAACCTGAATATTCAAGAGCTCTTCTGTATAAATATAATATTGGCTCCTTCATTTTCTTTGCTTCGTTGGTTAGCTCACACTCTTGTCTCCTCGCAAAACTTGAAGTTTTCCATTATAAACACACAGTCTATATAAAATGTCCAATTTCAGAAAATATAATATAAATTTTACTGATCGAGCCAACTTATGTTTCATTGCTTAACAAGCGTTTCACTTTTGAGGGTCGAGTAACAAAAATGGTAATTCCAAGTCAAAACTTTACTTTTACACTTATTGTTATAAAAACTAACAATTCCCATTTGTATGAAAATATCAAGTTGAAGTTCTTATTTAGGGCATGTTTTACATTTTCTGTACTGTTAAAAACTTGAAAACATGCTGTTGTATCTCAATCTGGCCGTTTTGCATATTGTTTTAATTTAATTCAAATTAATTGTGCACTCGTACTCTTAACTTGTCTGGGATAAGAAAGAGTAGAGAACAGAATTCAAATTCTGGACAAACTTTAATCTGTCATTGCTGAAAGTCATACTTAAGTATTATTCCATGTTATTTAATTGAAATTAATTTTCTTTATTCGAAAGTCAGAATTCTGATGCAGAAATGAAATCCGCAAGCCTATTTGTCATGTAGATGCGTGCGTAGATTGTGCATAGTTTATGACGTGAAAGGAATTCTAATTAACTTTTGAAAGGAAAAAAAGAGAGAGAAATTGATTACATTTGAAAGAATATTTCATAGCCGAATTGCAATTTGATTGAGTCGTGCAGTGGATGAATGTCAACTATTTAACGATACATATAAAGAATTATGGTAGCAAGGAGCAATAGAAGATAGAATTTGTAGCTTGTGTTTAGTTAAATGAATTTGATGGAGTGATATGTACATCTAAACTCACGATACGATACATATATATGAATCTTGCTAGTTGCTAATGAAAATAGAGTCAGGTGGCTCAAAATCTCGAATCCTCTCCATGTATTTTCCTGGCATATTCTCAACTCTCTGTATACGTGTCTCTGCTTGTAATGTCACGAAATTTATTGGCGTGTTTGAACTTGGAGTTCAACAGTTTGACACGAGCATTGATTTCTCTGCATTTTATTCTGTGTCCGTAGTCCATATCATGCATTGCAATTGCGTACGATTACATGGTGTACAGTGTTAGAGATAAACGCGAATGAATTTGTGACGGGAGAGGTAAAGTTTGAGGTATGTATACAGAAGGAGCACTTACAAGGAGAGATTATTGATTAACTGTGACTGAACTGAGAGAGAGAGAGCTCTGGAGTTGAGTCCAGCCCAGATGAGAGATGTGAGAATGAGACTTGACGGGGGATCACGAGAACCGAGGAGTGTGTACTGCAATTCAATCCGATCCTGTTAATACATTTAATTTGTATGTGCAAGCTTTAGTGTTTTCTGGCAGTCTCGCTTTTTCCTTCTAATGGTTCACTTCACTCGAAATCAGCGGAACGTGAAAGTTTCCATCTCAGTTCCAGAGAGTCGGAGAGAAAGAAAGAAACAGACAGAGAGAGGGAGAGCCGTCTCGAGGAAAATCAAAAAAAAATCCAGGTGTCTGATGTCCTCATATTTTCCCTTCGTTTCCCTTTCTTTGTACATTAAAACTCTCTTTCCTTCCTTCCTTGTTTGCTATTAGGTATAGCTTAAAACTAGTTTTTACTCGCACACTTTCTCTGACCTCTCCCCGTGATTGTTTGTTTAACGTTGTATGTTTTACTCATACAATCAACAGTTTTAATGGAGGTCTGAACCAGCTAAAGCTCATTTTCACCGTGAAAATTTCGCGGATTGTGCATATTCCATGTATTGGATATTAGACAAACAATATAATGATGCATCTTATTTCATATTTTCTTCCGAAAATAATAAGAGAAAAAAACCGCTTCTTTATTCTCCAAGATACAAAACAAACATTCATTATTTTCTTGTTATTGTAAAAGTCAAATTTTCATGTTGAAACCCACACGGACATTGTAACTCTCTCTCTTATAGTACAAGAATTTATTATGTGCTTGCTTTTATCGCCTGGCTCTAGTGACTTGTTTTATTTAAAATGAATATATACTTAATATAAGATTATACGGATTTTGGATAAAAAGTTTTCAAGGATTTTGCAATTGCATGGGGACTAAAAACTACCTGTTATACAAGTAACCCGCTGTAGTCGCCCATTACAATGTATACATAGTGTGTGTAAAGTAAAATAGATTGCTCGAGGGTTGTAACGTGTTCGGGCATATAGGATTACAATGGATTGAAGCAATCCAGTAATAATGCGGGAATAAAAGCGGAAAATTCTAAATACCCGGGAGGGATTCAGTTGAAAGGAGTTATTTTTGCATATTCGAGACTGTGATGAAGGCTTGAGAAGTAAATATGAATATCCGTACATATATCTGAATATCTGTATATATTTGGACGTATATTTGGACTCTCATCTTCTCTTTCATATATATATATTCATACTCATAAGGCTTCAGTTCAGTTGTATTTAACTGCACGGATAGTGTGGAAATATTTGTTCGGAATTTCCAAGCTTGTTTGTTATTTGTTAAATTAATGTACTGTGTACTCAAGTACACTCTCGTAAGTTTACTTTTATGCAGTTCTCATGTATGTTGATTCTTGCTTTAGCTCCTGTTTGTGTGTGTGTGTCCTTGGGCTCTATATGACTTGTTTTTTATTTCCGAAAATCAATTAGCTTTTATTTGTACTCGAGTCTGTGGAGCTTCCTTTGCTGTACAATTTAGAAATTACAAGGTTCGTGTGTATATTCGTATATATGTACTTGTACCACTTGTACGTATACGTAACAAAATTGTGTGTTTACTGTATACTGCAGAGCATGTGTGATTTAGTATATAATGGAACAGGAAGGAAACTGTAATATACTATGGTGAAGGAAGAAAATAATACCCGGAATTATCACTTTGGCGAGATGGATTGGATACGGATTAAATGTGCTTGAGGGCATTGATTGAATGAATATGATGAGATAGAGGATGGATATAGATATAAAATAATCATCATCACGGTCCTCATAGAGTCTCATGATGATGGAGAGGAAAAGGTTGTGGGTTGCGGGAAGGTTGAGAAAGGCTAATTAATTCTTGTGTTCTAGTCGACAGTTTGACACGACGCCCCAGGGACCCCACATACAAACATACACACATTATTCGGTACGTATTATAGGTATGTGTAATAATTGTACGTAGGCATGTAGTAGATACATATATGGCTATATGTCATCTTTTCCAAATCCCGACCTTACAACCACTACACTTGTTCAACTAGACAGGAATCATGTTCTGACCATGAGGATGGACTGTGTAATTTACAGCATTATAATAATGGTATCATATTCCAGGCTATAGGAATCGAGGATATGACATCTTTATGTGTATACTGTGAATCTATATACATACATACTGTGAATTTATATTTTGGACTTTCCAAAAATACCAGCAAGCTACCCAATCTGTATTTGAATTTCTATTTATTTATTGCACGATCGTAATTGTATCATTTAGTTGTAGAATTTCTTTTATATTTTATAAACATGAAATATGGGATTGGTGTTTTTTTGGTATAGTGTCGACTGGAACTAGAGGAAACGGCCATTATGGTCGTGAAATCCATTCTAAACCATGTACATAATAGAGTTATGATTATTGCTATTGTTGTTTGGTAGTCGATCAATGATCGCTCAGTCTCGCACACACTTTTATTTCCACACTGTAGCCTTTTCCCCTTTGACTTGCTCGTTGGACCATTCAGTCGCCTAGAGTTCAAAGCTTTCTTTTTCCATTTCTATTGAATGCTACTTTTCAGTTTTGATCTTTGAGTGGAATTTCAAAAGCTGTTCTCTCTCTCTCTCTCTCTACCTATCTCTCTCTGTCTCACTCTCTTTCCGACACCAATGACACAGGATACAGACTGAACAATTCACAATAATTCCTATGAAGCGTACGTTCAAGTATCCGCATTCCTCATTTTCTGTGATACGCATACAAATTCAAATCCAAAAGAGCTCAAGGGCTGACTTGAATTCTACACTTGCAAACTAAAAATACAGAAACATCAAAAAACTCATATGAACATTTATTCTCCTCATTAAATTGTTTTTTAATTGCATACAAGTTTTAATTAAAATGAAGCATTTCCACAGAATCTCATTCCAATTCGTCAATCCTTTGACTGTGTCATCATCACCTTGGTGAAATTTAATTCCAGTTTCAATTGTGTGGACTACTGGTAAGGGCTTTTGAGCGTGCTCAAATTCAGTAGGTATACAAAACTGAATGAAAATAACTTTTACATGAGAGCTTTCCATTTCATTTCCACTTGTTCATCGTAGTGTAAACTCATGATTGGTTGAAAGTTTTAAACGTTTTCGCTTTAGCAATGCGTACGAGTACTTTCATTGATGATAAAGTCAGTACTTTTTTTTACTGTAAACTTTATCTTGTTGACTGTGATTTCATTCAGAATTTCCTTTGCCTTCCTTCACATATGTAATCAATAGAGTTTACAAATTGCGTCCAACTTAATTCTATCGATAATCGATCGATATCTATCCACAACAAATAGTAGAAATGCTAAAACCGAATTTGAAAAAAAATATATATCGGGGTGAACGAGGGTTGTGAATATTGATTGTGCATTAATGGGTTTGGATTTTTTTTTGAAGGATTTGAGAGGAAGACGTGAGTGCACTTGGTCCAATTGAGAGTTGATGGTTGATGGATTCGAAAGGACATGATGGTTTTTTTTTTCAAATTCAGGTGTGTGTATAGTATATGTGTATTTGTGGGTTGTTACACACACAGTCTGTATAGAGAATTGAAGAATATTCATACATATATATATATATGAGATGTCATACGAGAGGGTTGGTTTAAAAAGCTCTGAACCAGATAAGTAAAATGAAAATACAAAAGCGGATTGAGAGGTGAGTGGATTTGACTCGTATACATACTTTTTTGTCCGTATACATTATGCATACGTCATATGACAAGAACAAGACTACATTAAGCTTGTAAATGAAACTCGAGTGCAACTTAATGTAAATCCGGACGGAGGCTACATTAATGGAGTAAGTGTAACAAATGAAAGAAGGGTTAAGCCAGTGATAAGTACAGAGAGAGAGAGTGACTGGAACGGCTTCATATTATACATCTGTATAGAAAGAACGACAACTATGGACGGATGGATAGACGGATGAAGGCATTGCTGTGAGTTGCATGAGATGTTGCAACTAACAACTAAAGGCCGCTCAATCGACTGTGACTAACGAGTTTGTGTTTTTGAATCGACTCAACTGTGTTTTTGAAAATTAATTGAGCGTTCAGCTTTACTCACGATCCGTCTAGTGTACACACACTACACACACTCTGGAAAAACTGTCTTTGTATATATATGTATGTACACTATGTGTGTACATGCTGTACATTGAGGACTGTATATGGGGAAGTCTGAACGGTAACAGGAAGCCTAAAAAGCATCTAAAAAAAGTACTGATAGCAAAGCTAAGCCCATCTTTCTCAATATATATATACCTACCCGGTTTTTTTATTTTACTTGAAAGATCATTCAGGGTGTACTACAAAACATATAGGAGAGTATCTGAATGTGAGGGAAAGGGCGAAAGCTAAAGTCAAAGTCATATATGTATACGATACATATTTAAAAATCTAAATCCCAAGTCGAAAGTCGTCCTCGTACAGCATGAGTATGAGTATTCTTATCTCCGTATTACGGAAATAAATGAAGTTTAATTCAATCTATAGCTATAAACGAGTCGGTCGGCCCACAAAACTAAAATAAGAATAGTTTTCTAGTACATGGATAGATTATTTATTATTTATACGTACTTGATAAAAGTGAAATGTAATTGTGCGTACGAGCAAGAGTTTTTGTACTTGAGTGGGTTTACGAGTAAAAAAAAAAAACTTTTAATTCCGATGCTCCCATTCTATTTCCTACATCCACAGTGGAGTCTTGTTCATGTGTAATTTCATTTGATTATGCAGGCGGAATTGTATTTTGCATTTTATGTCCGACGAAATTGGAGTCAACTCTCTCTCTCTCTCTCTCTCGAACCCTCTTTGTAATGCATGTGCATGTACGTGTGTGAGTGTGTGTGTGTGTGTGTGTGTGTACACCGAGTTGAGAATGTAAAGTTAAGACGGCTTATATGTGCATGTGAATATGACCTATGAGGTCAGAAGAGTGATTATATTTGGAAGGGGTTGTATGCCTTGCATGGCTGAGCATTCATGACGATGTAAAACTGGAGCATTGAAATGAACTAACCAGAGTAAGGACTTCAAGTCACAGACTAATCATAAGTCAAATTTTGCTCGAGTCTTCTACATTAGATTCTCAAAGCTATATATGTACGACTAGCTTCTGCATGTCAAACAGAAGAAGTAGTATAAAGAAACGAGGGAGACGTAAAGATAGGGAAGAGAGAGGTAAAAGAAAGCTACGTGGTGTTGGTAAAAGTAGGGTCAAATTGCAGGGGTGCAAAACGCACCCCATAAATCCACTCGCTTCTCTCTCTCTCTCTCTCTCTCTCTTTTACTCTCAATTTAATTTGACTTAAAAAGTCTTTGAAATTCAAAGTAGACTCTCAACTGCATTACTATCTTCTCTATTTTAATTTTTTTTTCCTCTTTGCTAGCCGAGACTCTTCCGGATTTTTTTTTAGTGTTTGTACATAACGAACGTCGGCAAAATTAGTGACGCCACTTGAAAATGACAACTGACAATAAGTCTGACCACGACTCAGATTTTTGTCTCTCGTAAATAAACTTGTAAAAAAACAAATGTGCAGCATCTTCACAAAAATATGAATGACGAGGAGATGGAATAAAATGGTCTGTCTTACTATTTGACGACTTTTATTGAATTATCATCATTTATCTCTGCCTATTCACCATATAATAATGATAATGAGAGTTTAATAAAGATATAACAAACGTTGCTTGAGATTTGGGATCGTGTATAGAGTATACTGTAGAGCTTTGCAACTAAATCCTGTCACTCGTCGCTCTGATTTTGTGTCGTTTATTGTTCGTCGAGTGTCATTTTACTCAAGAGGGGTTCTTCTATACTTCTTTATTACGATTAGAGTGAATTCCTAATTGAAGATAAATGATAAATTAATTATTATTTGTCATATTTTGTTCAGTACAGATAGTTTTTGTCATTGGTCATGCATGTACTTAGACTGTCGACTCTCTCTATGCATGTATTGAGTGTATACGTGTATAAATAAATGACATTATTGAACACTGCGCACACATATATAATTCTTTATAGAAAACTGGATTCACGGCCAGAGTAAGATAGGCAGGGAGCGTAATAAGTTATAAGCTGAAACGTCATAGTTTATATATGTGAGATGAATAAACTGAAAGAAATAAAAAAAACATCGCGTTGGATTTTCGTACAATTAGATTGTGGCTGGTAAGTTGGAGTTGACAATGATGTGAAAGACGGGAAATGAGAATAATAGGACGTGATGGCAGTTGTATTTGTGTGTGTGTCTGTGTGTTTGTGTCGGGTGGTGGATGTAGGCAAGTGGAAGTAATCTGTTGGCTTTATCTTTGCCTCCCCGGCTTCTCTCTCTCTCTCTTTCTCTCTCACTCTCGTATAATAAAAGGACGGCGAGTTCTTTTTCTTCTTCCTCGTCTTCTTGTTACCGATTCCCGAGTTAGACATTTCCTTTGAAAGTTTCAAACTGTGTTGATGGATTCATTGAGGGAGAAAAAGGCGAGTGGAGGAATGGAATGACGACGACGGCTCCAACTACTACTACTACCAACTTGTGAGTTGAGAAAACTCAAGCTCTGGCATTGGCATTGGCAATGGCAATGGTTTTGACTCTCATTCTTCAATAAAAACCGGAGTATATGTATACAATATGCGTACATATAGGTATGTATAACGTGAATGTTAAAGATAACACATAACTGTAATATATTTCATACATACGTGGATATTTCACTTCTTGAAACTTGAGACGGATGATGAGAGGGATGTTCTCAATGTTATTCTGTGTTGTATGGGAAGTTGAAGACAAGGACTAGAATAGGGATTCGCATCCATGTCATGCATGCATGTGGAGGAAAGTGTGGGTTCGGAGACGAGACGAGAGAAAGAGAGAGAGAGAATTTAGAAACTTGCAGGGAGATCCTTGCAAAGGTCAGACAATATGTTGCCAAAAGGATTTGAATTACAAATCGCTCTCGCTTCTCTCAGTCTCTCTCTTCCACTTGTGTGTATATGGAAGCCTCTTCTTTGGCTTAGACTTCCGTAGTATAGAAATTGAAGGAAAAGTATACAAGTGGAAATAGCAATCGGGAATTTTCTTGCTGCGTACAACCCTCAGTGTGACGCTGTGTGTAGTCAAACTGTATTTACTTTAGTACTTTATTCCTATTCAGCCGTGCTATGAGCCTCGTCTCTTTCCCTCTTGTCATGAACACACATTTCTTCCTCTCATTCGCTAACTGTGAACCCCGAATTTGAATCAAATTTGGCAGTTAGTTTTTGTAGTCGGGAACCAGAACCCAAAGAGGCGCTATATACGTGTTTACTCTAAATGTATGCATAGATCAGTCAGTCTAGGACAAGGAAGAGTACTTCTTTTTTCGCCTTTTCTCGCTTTATTTAAATCATTTGACTTTGGTTTTCAATGCTACAATAACATCATGTAGATTTTTCCAGCATGTGAGTAGGAATGGAATGGAGCATTTTTTACTAGAGAAAGGCAAAGAATTGTGCTGACAAATTAAAAAGCGTTCACGAAATTATTACAGTAAAATGAAAATGAACCGAACACCAGTTTTCATGAAGTTTTTTTTTTTTTGAACACCCCGGCAAAAAAAAAATGCAAGATTGCAAGTAAAATTAATTTGAGTTTTTCATTTCGTCCTAAATGGTTATTGAATGAGAGGGAATGAATAACTAATTTGTCGGATGAAATGAGTAAACGAATGTTTTCATGGTCATGTTGGGTTGTCAATGGGGTTGGAGCTTCGGAGCTGCGGATTCATGGAAAGCATTTGTAAGTGCATTTGGACTTGTGGCAATGAGTCAGTTGGTTCTTTATTAGATTTTTATTTGAGAGTTTTTGTTCTGGGGGCTGTGAAGTGCATGTGTCACGGATTTGTGTATTTGTGTACAATACTTCTGTGTATATACGGTTCAGATTTAATTTTACGCATGTGGAAAAATTCAAAATGGATTTTATTTTCATTTTATGTGACGGCACATGACGTAATAATGAGCTTTCCCCATTTCATTTCATCTTCCGCTTTTGGATTCAAGACAGAAAGAGAGAGAAAGAGGGAGAACATTCCTAGATAAAAAGTGGACACGATAGATATGATCCGTGTACATATGAATGTGCACTTACACAACTGTGATATATTTGTGTTGACTCTGTCCCTGAGATTTCCTCTGCTCCATTCATCCATTCCATACTCTATAACTTGCCTCTCTCTTCTCTTTCTCTCTCTTCTCTTTCTCTCTCTCTCTCTCTCTCTCTCTCTCTCTCTCTCTCTCTCTGTACTTCCAAGTTGAAAATATTCTCTATTCCTTTTTGAATTCTTGACATTTCATTTCATATCTCAAGATCATATCGACCGAATCTTGTGTTGGTTCGTCGCTTGGAAAACGTTTCGGGATAAAAAAAAACCGACACACGAAACTTTTTAGCATAGAAAGAAAATCCAAACCAACACTTTGATTCAAAATATTGTACATTTAGTATACAATAATGTAATGTGTACTATCTACAGACATATGCATGGAGATGAAATGACATCAATATATTATTTGGATACATTAGAGAATTGTACTTACACCATGCCTGTATAGTGGTTATATATGTAGGTATCTCGAACATTTTTACGCTTTTTAGACTCTTAGTGCGACTACGATGATAATCTAGAATTTAGAGATGTTTAAGCGTTGAGACAAGTATATATACGTACTGAATAATAATACATGTCAGGCTATTTATATTTATATAGCTATAGATAAGAGGATTTTCTGCTTTCTGTGTGAAATTAAATGTATGAAGAGGAATTTTTAGAGTATTCATAAAATAAGGAAAAACGAACAAAAAAGTAGACAAAGTTTTTATCATATTTTATGATGTTTGGCTAACATTCGAGATTTTTTGTGCTTTTGTCACAAAATAATCCTGAAATAAATAATAGTGTAGCAAAACTTACTTTTACTGCATTACATATTATTTAGATGGAATGAGAGTTTGGTTCCAGGCAGTTGTTTATGCCTTACTGCTAATTTTGGTATATGATGAGAAGGAAAAACGAAAATATCTAGTCCTATCCTGTGCATGTTCCTAACACACATCGTTAGTTTTCATATTAGTTTCGCTTTGGTCCATGAATATTCTACTTTTTTTCTACTTTCGTTTCGGTCATGCCTATAAAATATCCATACACATGTAAATAGTCGAGGTGAAATTCTAAATAAAGTTTTTGCCTTACCTACGGAGGGTGAAAATTGCTGAAAATATCTAAATTTTGCATGGAAATTAGAATTTTGCAAAAACCTGAATTGCTGCTTGTGGCGTTTTGAAGCACGTTATTTATGTTTGAATAAATCATCATTGTAATATAATGAAATATCGTGGAGCAGTGGGAACTTGACAGAATATATAGTACACAAGTATACAAACAAACACCTGTTACAAGAAGTTTTCACCTTTTCCTTGTTTGTGTCCAAGACATTGGGAGGGATCTTTTGTTATGCTCCAAGAAATGTTACAGTAAAAACTTGGCATATACAGTCTATAAATCTATTCGTGAGACTTTCTTTTTCGGCGAGAACGCGCGTCGAGTCCATGATGTCCTTGATTT
>JAIUND010002761.1:0-20055 GCA_034699125.1 Gisinianus flammeolus | reverse complement strand
GGATATACTCAAAGTATGCATTTTCATATGGATATACTCAAAGTATGCATTTTCATATGGATATACTCAAAGTATGCATTTTCATATGGATATACTCAAAGTATGCGTTTTCAATGTACACATACACAATGTACTCTTCTACAGCGGGATATATCCCTATGTGCTTGCGTACAGTATATCTAGTGTGAATGTACACACTGTATAAGAGTACGGGTATTTTCCACATGTGTTTTTGTGTATTGGGATTATGTATCTGCATTCTCCGATGTGTATTTCTGTGCTTAATCCCCACTATAGGTATTGGATACACTGTACTTACTGATATGGGTATAGGCTATATGGTAAATACGTATGTACTATAGACCGGCCAAAAGAGAACATGTTAGGAGTACTCTCTACCCTACTCACAAAGCAAAGGAATTCTCTGATATATATTTCATTGATTGGTTGTGTAAAAACAAAAACTAGTTAAATAACTTGACACCTTAACAAAAACTAAAAACAAACAAACAAGCAGACAAACCTGTTCCCCATTTGGAAGAAGGGATCCCGATACTGTTGGCAATATTATATTTCCCTTTGTATTTCCAAATGTAGCCGTATGTGGGCGCAATTTGGGAATGAGTTTCGAGTCCTTTGATGAAGCCAAACGTGAAGTATCTGTCGGTGACCACCTACGATAAAGGCAAATATGACGAGAAAAACCACCAATATTTTTTGTTGTGTTCCCATTTCATTTCACCATTTCACGCAATGAGATTTATGAAGTTAAAGGTTAAAGTAAATGTAAATGGAACTGACTTCGCTGAGCTGATGGAGGGAAACCTCCGTCGGCCTTTGATTTCCAAAGTAGAAATTCTTAATCTTGTCCGTGATTTCCGTGGGGAAGTCTGTGATGAAATATTTGTAGTTGAGGGCCAAAGGGGCAAGATTTTCCCAATTCTTTCGAAAGCTGTCGAGTCGGAGGAGTCCTTTTAAGAAAAGGAGAATGATGTAGCCCTCCTCACTCGTTTGACTGCTCACCCACGGGATTTTGGACACTTGACCCTTTCTATACATTTCTTCGGGTGTCTCCGATAGAAATGACGATTCCGAGTGGGACTCGATAACGGGTGCAAACAGAATCGAGGGAAACGGAAGCCATTCCTGTACGTACGTATGTAAGATACACACAATTAAAAATACATATACTGATAACTGATGCCACTCCGGTTTTCTAGCATTTAATGCTTTGTGTCTGTAAAATTGAATGAATCGAACGGTTTTTTTCGTTTCGTATGGTAGAAACCTCGAGATTGAGTTGACTGGCGACCAGGAAAATTGGATTTTGTTGTTTAAAACATTGTAATTGCAGGGAGCTATTGGAAGTTGGACAGCCGACAATCCTGGCCATTCCATTTCGTAATCTGGTAGCTTGAGCGGATGTTTGAATCGCCCAATGAACGAATGCGGAACCACTCAATGAAATGGCGGATTGGAAATGGGATTGACTCTCTTTCGACATCATTTGCAAATGCACACTCACAGCCTGGCCAATCAAAAATAACCACATCATGACCAATCCATCATACAAATACTAATGTCAATAATATATTGCTTAAATTTTGATCTCCATTTGTTTTTACTCCAGCACTCTGACCGAAGAGAGTGATTTTGGAAGGATCACCAGAAAAATATTGGATATTCTGAAAGAAAATGTTTCCCCATTGAATAGTTTCAATTCTGCGTCATTTAGAAACAATCAAATACGATATAAATCAAGTGCATAAATTTGGAACCTCGTAAATCCATTTGATTGCCAATTGTTGATCCTGTGTCATAATAATTAAGTAAACAATCAAACCGAGATTACATTTATACATATACGGATAGGAATCATGTTCAGGTAGGTACAGGATTTCAAAAAACCTTGAGGCCATTATTTCCGGGGCAGGCATTGTCACCAGTGGATAAAAATCCGAGGATCCCCACGCGATAATTCAGGACGACTAAAACTCCCGGGTTATTTAGCATGTACGCGGGTCCATAGTCACCACTATAACTGCACACAACCAAATCCATCCGAATTTCCTACATGTTTCCTCTGTTCAAGTCACAAACTGGTCACAATAAATGATATTTATGAATCAAAACCATACCCGAAACTGAATGCTCCGCCGTGAATGTCTGCAAATATGATACAAAGTAACTATGATATTTGTCATTTTAAAAATCATGTATTTCCAGAAATGATCCAATAATATATAGATTTATGGATTTCTTACAGATGACCACTGGCACGAGTTTCCCGTCAGCTTGATTTTTATTGTTTTTATCCGGTTTTTTCCCCACTGCGTATTTCTTGCTCTCGGATGTCTGTCGTTGGTCGTCGTGTGGATGAACAAGGGGAAATAATATTGGCTTAGAATGAATTTTAACACAAAGTTAGTTGGGGTTAAACTGATTGTGAGTGGAGTGGAGAGTTACCTGAGAGTAAATGGACAGATAAAGACAATCCTCCTGCCCCACAGTCCGGAACAATTTGGCTGGGTTCACTTGAAGACAGACTGGTGGGGATTTGAGGGCTTTGAGGACATTTCCCCACGATTTGACAGGGACGGGACTTTGAAATCGGAGGGAATTGATGGGAGGTTGAGCATACGGAATGGATTCAAAGGCTTGGATAATTTTCCCTTCGGTACTGGACATTAAGTAGCCCATCACTTCCCCACTCTTCGTCTTCACTATCGGATGTGGATTCACATTATTATTCCCAGATCCAGTCAAATCCAATCTTCCATCATTCCGAATCTCTGGCGACTGGAAATTGACATCACACAGGGAACTGAACATGGAGCACAAGAAATTAAACACAAACGTTGTCGTGGCCAACATTTTCTTTAAGGTTTTACTCACGCACACACATAAAATTCTGTATGTAAGTTAAAAGGGATTCCTGGACATATTTTGGATGTTGGAGCTCCATACAAAAGATAAAGAAGAAGAAGATGAAAATACAAATACAAATAAAAATAAAAATGAGAGTGATGGGATGAAAAGGAGAGAGAAGTAATGGGCTACGTCTTGTCTAATTCTAATTGTAAGTACAAAGTTGGTATGAAATATGGAGTTAAAATTAGTTAAACATGGGCCATTTCAAGTCCATCCATAATTATAATTCTGCTCGTTGTTTTTCCTTTGTTACTGTGTCAAGGACAACGGACGAGACGAGATGAGACGAGTCGAGTGCATGCAGGTCCAACACATCCACATCAATCTCTTAAATACTCCTGGCGCAATACGTTAGTTTGTTAGTTAGTTATAGAGTTTTAACTTCACTTCCGACGTGTGCGGACTAATCGTAAGCGGACTCAAAGCCAACGCCATCACAATCACATATGTATTTGGATTTTATTATTTAATAGCGAGAGATGAAGACAGCGTTGATTTATGCCATGAATCATGAATCACTCACTTCATCACACAAGATACATTGCAGGCGTTGCAACGAACGAACGAACGAACGAAACGAGCACTGCAATTCAAATGTAACTGTTTTTTATGTAAATATGAGACCCATAAATAAATATTTAACAGGTGTCCATATTTATTCACTTGCTGACTGACATTCGCAATTCGCATACATATTCAACAAACAGACATCCAAAATATTCTCAATACACTTACAATTAGTAATGCAATGACAAAAACAAATGGATTCTTTGTTCTCCGTAACTCTTCACTATACATTTATCACTATTCACACTCGTCAGCATTAACATTAACAGCTCAATTTAAACTTGTTTGCGTCTTTACCACATTTGATTATCCATAGCTCTCTGTACTTTTAGCCTTTACTTTAAATAATGAATTCATCACTCACTTTCTTCACTTGTACTTGATTTTGATATTTTCTCATTAGTTTGAATGCCATTTTGATTAGATACAAATCACATTGCAATAACGTGCAATCAAAAAAATGTAATTTATCATTAAATGATATGATACGATATGAAATGAAATACAGGAAGTAAAGACAAGTGACAAGTAAAGGTTCGAATCACTTATAGAACAAAGACGAATGTTTTGCATTTGCTTTTGCATCCGGGTATTTTCGGAGATGAACAAGGACAAGTTGCGGGGGAAGTCTCTAGATGGACGCCAAACCGGATTTCTGAAGCTCAAGTACAAACATTTTTCAATGTTTTCAGAATTCAGAGCAGTGGACGCGAAAACGAAAAGTGTGTGAGTCTATGTAAATAATTGTAGGGGGATTTCGAATAAATAACAAATAATGATTGCAATTAACTGTTAACGAGTCCAAACTTCCCTTCATAAATTCCCACAAGAACACGGTTTTTCAATTAAAGTACACGGAAATCCCTTCAGACTTGAAGTAAAGCAAAGATATTCTGTGATTCCCCGTCGTCGTGTCGTCCCCCCGCATTATGTAGGTACTTTTAAAAAATCACATTGTACAGCTACAGATATTTCCATGCAGTTTCTTAATGCTTATTGTTAGCCTCAAAATTCTTTTGAATTTGTTTTAACCGGTGAGAGTTGGGATTTCATTCAATTTTTGTAGCCATTTGTTTTCTACGCAGTTTAAATGAGCCGGATTTTAAATTTCAAATTAATTAATTAATTTTCCATTTTATTGGCTGAATGTGGATTGAATGAATGGGATTTGACTTTACAGATGTGGGCTAATCATTTTGATTTTGATGGGATCGTTCGTTTGTTTTGAGAAGAGAGAAAGAGAGAGAGTGAGACAGGGAAGTCGATTAAAGTTAAAGCGTGTGAAGGGAGAGAAAAGGACTGAAATGGTTTTGGAGAGGATCGCGATGGAAATGGAATCGAAATTTGGAGTGAACTGCTGTTTATCAGCAAGTTGGCGAAGGATGAATTCACGATTTATTGAGAAAATTCGATAAGGAGATATAAAAAAAGAGTGTGAATAGAGAGAGGGAGAGAGAGAGAGAAAGAGCATCAAAATGGAAACTGTAAGGTACAGACATTCACATTCACATCGACACAGACTACGAAGAAGGCCAGTACACTTTTTTCCACCGGAGATTTGGGCTATAGACTACTGAAAAAAGAAAGTGAAAGGAGAAAGAAAGTGAAACTGGGAGTTGGAGTTGGGATGATACAGCTAAATCGACACTGCACTGGCTCAAATCTTCAACTCACACCAAACCAAACCAAACCAAACGAAACGAAACGAGAGGAAGCAGAGATACGCTGCACTGATAAAAAGATTGACTTCCTTTTTCCCTCCTTCTTCTTCTTTTTCTTCCCTCTGCAAACACACATCCAGATCCAGACAGACACGGTTATCTCCACAAACTCTTCCTCCTTTTTCTCTGTGAATTCCAAAGGTATAACTGCACGAGAGGTTTTTTTTTTAAAGATTTACCTCGGTAAATCTTCAATCACCTCAGCTTCAGCTCACATTCACATTCACAGAGTTTTTAGTTGGAGCAAAAAACTTCTTTTTTTTTTTCTCTCTCTCTCTCTCTCTATAGATACTTTGCCCCATTTTCCATAGTGCAGATATTTTATATTTTCCAGATGAAGTGTCGACAGTAAATTTCCTCGATTCCTTCATGTCTTCAATTTTTTTTCTATGGAGGAGGAGAACAAAGTGCTTTTGTACGTCAATTTGGAATGATTCAAACATCATTACCCATCTCCTCATGCAAATACTATACACAAATAAATATAAATAGAAACACAAGCAAAACAAGCCAAGAAAATGTTTGATTTTCTCTTCATTGAAAACTCAAAAAAAAAAAAAAAAATAGAAAGAAAGAAAAGAAGACGACGACGAAGTGAAAAGCGGCTTGATTTGATATTGAAGTTGAATGATGAGTGAGAGAGAAGAGAGTCTCATGATATTTTCACAAGGAGAAGAGAAAGGAGTTGACTGGAGATATCAGGGGGAGGGGGAGGGGGGAAAAGGCCTGAGAGTGTTTGTATCATTCTCCTCAGGAGGGGCGAAAAAATACAAGGAGCTGACTTCCCCGAAAAAAATAATTTCCGGGTAGAAACCATCCGAACCGAACTTAACTTGAAGGAGAGAGAAAAAACGGAGTGTCCTCACTCACACCAACCCAAAAGTGAAGAAGAAAACTGTCGAACTGAGAACGGCATCAACAACATCAGTCGACTTTGACTTCATTTTTTTTTTTTCGTGTCCATCCCATTTTTGCTACTACAAAATGCCATTGACATTGCCGCAGCATCTCGTCGCTCAAGTCAAACGAGTACATTTCCAGTTTATTCGATCAGCCACGAAGAGAAACCAAACTCATTTCCACACAAATATAAACACACACATGAAGACATGAAAAACGACGACGACGACGAGGAGGAGGAAGAAAATATTGGATAGAAATCCAATTGAAATGGGAGGGAAAACGCGAGAAAAGAATCAAAAACGGGTATTGAGAATCCAAAATTCAATTGACTCACTTCTTCTTCGTCACCTTCAAAACAAATTCCACATTCAGAGTTCTCAATTCAAAAAAAAAAAAAAAAAGAAGAAAAAAAGCGAGAAGAGAGAATGAAAGTTGACAAAGCAATCAAAATCAAAGATGGAGAATGGAAAACGTTTAAAGATGGAGAAAATGGATCTGAATATCACAAATACACAAATACATGAATAAATAAATAACAAATGGCGAATATCCTGAACAGAACAGAGCTCAAAGGACAAAAGTCACATGTAAATTGCTTTTCCTTTGATTTTGTTTCCTTTTCCTTCATGTTCACAATTGAGCCGACTGTCAAAGTTTAAATTGAACCCTGTTTCTCTGGGCTCTCCATAACTTTCTTTCTTTCTTTATACCAGTCGGCCCAGTCATTCATCATTCTCATCACTCCTTTCCTTTCCTCTAAACTTTGAACGGCAAACAAACAAAGAATTCTTGGTCGCGGGAAAGTCCAAAGGTTTTTTTTAACACTATGGAAAAGCCAAACGATATAAAACTGGAAGAGGAAAAGAAAATGCATAACGATGGCGATGAAAAAACGAGAGGAGTTAATTGAAAGTAGTTTTGGTACTGTTGGACGAGGACAGAGGAAATGAAATCAGATTGCTGTGTGGAAATAAGTACTCGTAAATAAGGTGGACAATCTTCTCTTCCGTTGGTTATTTATGTTGTTGGGAGGGGAATAAATAGGAAATTGTGCAGGAGGAACAAAGAGAAAGAGAGGACAGGTAATTATGGACGTGAGAAGGGAAGAGGATGAAGAAATGGAAGAAAGGGGCAGCAGGAGTCACTGGAGAGAATCGGAACACTTTGAAAATTCAACCAGTGACTTGAACAATCCCAAGTCCATAAAATACGGCAGAATTTCAACCAAGTTAATGGTGACTTCTTCTTGTACGACGATCGAGGATAAAGAAGAAAAATAAGAGAGGAGTAATCAATTCAATCTATCAGCATGACATTTCCCCAGTTTCCCCATTCTCATCCTCATCGCCAATCGTCATCCTCATCCTCACCCCTCATTTCCTCCTCCTCATTCCCCGACACTTTAATTTCTAATTTGCCTCAAAAAAGTCCTCTCCGCCTTGAAACTCACATTCATTCATTCACATTCCTTCCCATTCAACTTTCAATTCATTATGTCACACTCCACCAGTCAACTCCACTTTCTCTCGCACGCTCTCGCACACGCACACAATCAGTCATCAAAGGTCTATCGTACAACTGCAATTTGCAATTGGGAGATTTCCTCAGAGAAAAAACGTCCTCGCCCAATCAATCAACACTCAACACTCGATCAGCCCCCGCGCCGAAAAAAAAGAAAGCGAAATGGGAAATTCAATCTGACCATTTGCCAATCTGTTTTCAAGGGAAATACTGAAAAGGGATTTGATGGAGGCAGTTAAACATTAAACATTATAAAACGCATCAAATTGCAGTTGATGTCTCTCTGCAATTTGATTTTGATCCGAATGGAATGGAAAGGAGTTTTTTTTGGATGAATATATCGTTGGGAGTTGGAAGTTGGTGGGGAGAACGAACGAACGAACGAACGCAAGTTGCAAGTCTCAAGTTGAGGGATGGCAAGTGAAAAGTCTGGGAGATAATTTCAAGGATATCCCATTTGAAGTGACAATATTTCTTTTTTTAATTTATGGAGCGATAGAAAACTAAAAGGGATTCCCAATTTCAGCCAACCAACCAACCAACCAGCCAGCCAGGCAGTCTACTGATATTGATATCAATATCAGTACCTATATCTTATATAATTGTATAACTATGCATACGAATATGTATGTGTATACACAGACGAATATGTAGAGCATCAGCATTTAACTCTTTCTTTTTATTCTTTCACTCGCTTTTTGGCCGAAACCTTCTGATTTCCTCTCGACTGAACACATCCTGTCACTTCTCCAACTTCCAACTTGGGACTTTTCCATTTAAACGAGTTTCTCCAGCTTCAATCCTTCCAGTGTGCGAATAGGAGCAAAATGGAGAAGAGACTGGAGCTCGAGCTCGAGCTGGAGCTGGATTTTAGTTTAGGAGTTTTTGGAGTTTCTGTGGAGTTGGCCTCTCACTTCACTGGAAACTCTGTGGCGATGGAGTGAGGGAACATTATGGCTGTATATATGGACTTAAACTCCTCATCCTCATGTCCTAATGTCTTGTCCCCATCTCATTCTCCCCATTCTTCTCTTCTCTTCCTCCTATAAATTCCCTTAAATTTACACTGCACTCGCTGGTCGACTCTATTTAATCCCCACTTTCTCTCTTTCAAATACACAGAAGAGCCGCTTCTTCTCATTCCTACCTGACCCCTGCTGCATGACTTTCGTTAGAAAAAATTCCCAGGAAAAAACTCACATTTCTAATTCTAAACTCCACCTGCAAAACATTTTATTGATATTTTTGTTGTATTTTTGTTTTAGGCCATTTATTTGGTAAGTTCAAGGAATAGGGTAAAATGATGCGGATGAGGATGGAGACGCCACCGGGAGGATTCGTGGGAAAAAACGAGGAAAGTGCTGGTCCTTCGTTCACGTTTCTCTCGCTTCACTTCCATTCCTGGAAATTAATTAAATGGAAAGGAAGGATCGAGAAATGGAAAAATAGAGAAAGAGAAAAGGAGAAGGACTTGTTCAAAATCTACACAATGATTTTTTGGTGGAAATTAGAGAAAGAGAGAGAGAGAGAAAAACTGGAGCAAGTTTGATGGAGCAAAGAGAGAGGAGAAAGTGGAGAAATTTGATGATGAGGTTATCCAAGGAAATATGCCACCGCTCTCGGCTGGCCTAACGAGCAGCTTTCTCTCTCCTTTCCCCCCATTCCTTTTGCTTTCTCCTTTCTCTCTCCGTCTCGGCCTCGGCCTCGGCTATGACTGTGACTGTAACTGTAAGTGTAATCAATCAATATGGGTTTTTGGAGAGGAGGGAAGATTAGTCGCGCGAGCATATCGGAAGGTATTTACGGACACAAAGTCGGGCGGATGGATGGATAGACGAGAGACGAGAGACGAGGAAATGGAATGTATTTATATGGTAGGGAATTGCAGAATAAAAGTATTTTCAAGTTGTGTGTGTGTGTTGTGTCGAGTGTGTGAGAATTGGAATTGGAATGTATGTAGAGACGGAATGGAGAACACACCAAGGCAAATGCTTCGTCGTTTGCTTGCTCGTTCTCTCGATCCCTCCCCAAAAGTCTTTGTAAACTCAAGTTGTTTACTCCATTCTATATATTTTATGGAACGAGCCAGTTGCCAGTTGTCCGCTACCCGCCTATTTCCACACACACAAACATACACACACACAAACACATCCACATTCACATTCACATGGTGCGGAATGGAACGGAGTGGAGAGCTCTCGTATAGTATTTATTTATAGGAGGACTGCTGTAAGTTGTGTTGGAAAAAGGATTGATCGCATTGCTTAGATCGTAATGATTTTAGTTGGAAACTCTTCATCTATCACTCGATCCTCTCCAATTCTCTCTGTCTCTCTCTCTCTCTGCACGTTCACATGGAAGCCATCAGATCTTCTCTCTCCTTTCCCAAGTACAACTCACACGTTTACATTTACGTCATTCGCCAGCCGAACCTTTTCCAGAACTGTCCAGAGTCCTTGTCGACAAATAATCCCAGTTTCTAATTCCTGTTTTCCCTCTCTCTTCTATTCTCAAATAATGCTCGCAGCAGCAGTAGCAGTAGCAGCAGCAGGAGCAAGAGTAGAAGTAAAAGTAGACGTAGAAGCAGCCACCGAGTCATGTCAATAGCTGGAGGTGATTCAACGCGATTCGATGATGAGTAGCCGACAGACCATCCACTTCATATGCGTAATCAATAGTACTTCAATACAAAGCCATCCTTTATGCATACCAAATACTCAATAAACTCAAGTTGAACTCTCCAAATACAAATACAAATGTACAAATAAATACCGGAAGTGGCATAAAGAGATTTTGTTTAATCTTTTGTATTTCGTGTTTGCATTCGTTCAAATTATTCGCTTACGGATGAATTTGGGAAAAGTGGAGAGTGGAAGGATTCAGAGGATTGTTGTGTTCAAGTTGGGAAATTCGGGTGGGAATGAATGAAATGAATGGATGAGGAAGAGAAAGAGAAAGCTTTGCCCCCCCAAGGCAAACAATATAATTTTAATTGAATTTATTTCAAAGTTCACACTGCATCATGAGGAATCAAGACAACTTTTCTTCCTCCTCCTCCTTCTTCTTCTTCTTCGTCTTCTTATTTCGTTAGTGAAGAAATGTAGAGTGGAGAGAGAGAGAGATGAGGAGATGAGAGTGAAATGTGGAGAATGCAGAAAATGACAATTCAAAGTTGGAGTTCCATGTTCCATCCTCTCGTCGATGTTTATATGTACGATATATATCTGTAGTGAGTTGGAAGAGAAGGAAAGTCTGCAACCGAAATACCAAACGAACAAACGAAGGAAAAGGAAAAGGAACGGTGAGCAGTGAAAGGAATGGAAAGTGGAGAGAGTTTCTTTTTAGTTTGGTTGTGTGTGAGAAGAGTGGAGTAGTGGAGTTTAAAGTGTGGTGAATGGTGATACATGGATGGAGGGAATGTGAATCTGAATGTGGATGTGAAAGTGAATGCCTGGGTATGGAACGGAGAGATAGGGAGAGAGGTAAAAAGGAGAGAGAGAGAGAGAGATGAAGACGATGAGTTTCTTGCATACAGACAAAGCTACTTATCGTTAGTTGAAGTTGGAGTTTGCGGGGGTTTTCCCCACATAAAAAGAATACCATTGTGGTTTGAGCAAAATGTAATTTGATTGTACGAGGGATTCTGCCTCGTGGCAGATTATATCTTCCTTCTCTCCCTCTCCGTCTTCTTCTTCTTCTTCTTCTTCTTCTTCTTCTTCTTCTTCTTCTTCTTCTTCTTCTTCTTCTTCTTCCTCCCAGTTGAAAGCATTAGAAGACGCTTTCCCTCTTCCGTTAGTGATAACAAACAGGGAATGGAGCTTAGGGAATCCTAAGGAGCCGTGATCCCTTCAGCCTAGGACTTCATCTCTCCCCTCCCTTCCCTCCCTCCCCGTCCTATCCCACCCATCATACATGATATACACAGGAATGACATACAGACAGAGACAGACATGGTGTGTACATTTTCTATCGTACCTTGAGCAAAAGTTCTCCAAATTTTCCAGTCAGCTCACAGTCCTTCATCGTTTTCCTTTTCGTTTTCCTTTTCCTCCTGCTCTCACATGATAACTTTTCTATCTTCCTCATCATCAAAAACAATAACTTGGTCTCGAATCCCCTCTTAATCTTTTATTTCAGTCTCATCTCCTCCAACTCCTAACTCTCACCAATGACAAGTCAGACGACCGACCGATCCGACAGGAAACAGGATCCTTTATTTATCCATTCCCCGCGGGGAAACTTATTTTGAATTTAATTACTAATAATAATAATAATATGTAATCATTACCTTTTTTTTAAATGTATTTTTTTTAGGTTGGTCTAAAACGTCACATTCAGTTCAGTCTCCACTCGTTTGTGAATTTACCGGGAGGGATTTGGATTTCTCCTTTCATTTCCTCAACAAGGAGGAGGAAAACAGTGAAATTCTGTTTTCTGTAAGTATTCTTCTTCTTGTTTGAGCCTCTTGAGTCGACTTGACTTGACTCGACTCAACTCGAGTGAAAAAGTTACAAGTTGAAATGGGGGGAATGAGAGTTAATCTGAGGCTCCTCGGCTTTAACTTTCCTCCTCCTCCGACTTCTCCTCTTTTCTCCTCCTCATCATTCAGCGGACGAACCAACTCGCAAAAAAAAAACAAGTCTTGAAGGAGCTTAATTCCATGGAAAAGTCAAAATCACTTAATCCTTAAACAAAAATTAGACCCATATAGCTATTACACATTACACAATCTCCCCCCTCCTTCCCCTTCCCTCCCCACACTTCCCCCCTCAAACTCCCCCCATACAAAAATTCCAAAAGTACATAGGGGAAAAGCCTTTTTGAATTTGTTTCACGCACAATTTGGACGCTTGACGGATCGTTTTTCGTTGGAACTCCTCGGTCGTCCTCGTCATCAGTCTTCAATTCGGAAATTATTTGTTTTCCCCTTCTCTACCCGGATTTTTACATAAAATGAAAATGGAATGAAGGGAGGACTGTGATGAAAAAAACGTCTCTGTATTTGTATTTGTATTGGGAATGGAGTGACTCGATCAATCTCAGGGAAAGTCTAATAAAGCAAGCAGAGTCCACGTAAAGTTGGAAATTACACAATGAGAGTTTCTACCAGGGTAAAAATAGAAGGAGATTTCGATGTGAATGGGGGACAAAATGGAAAGAAAAGAGGAAAAAATTTTCCTGGAAGAGAAAGAGAGAAAGAAGGAGGGAAAGCTGGACTTTGTTTGATTCGTCTTAATTAGGTTAGCTGGGCTCAAGTTACGCTCGTTGTCTGATGGTCCACGTCCAAAGTGCAGATTTGTACTAGGAAACGGAAGAGAAGGGAAAGGCTTCGCGTGTCGCCTTTCATGGCAGTCAGGTATTATCGAGAGAGAGAGAGAGAGGAGGAAAAGAGAGGGAAAGCAAGGAAGAGAAAGAGTAAACTTAATTTGAAACCCATGGATACACTGCTTTCTCTTTTCTCGTTCCTCTTTCCTCCTTTCTCCATCTCGGGAAATCCTTTTCAGGGTAATTGCAACTGTTTCGATAACGCAGATAGGACAGAACGACAATCCAAATCGCGCGCACACACACACACAAACACACACAACATAGTCGATCTCATGGACTGCTCCGCTTGTTGTTTAGCCGAGTAGTTTACAGTCGTTTATATCCCATGGATCCTTATACTCGGAATTCCAAATGAAATGACGTGAAGTAGGAAATGGAGTTTAACATATGGCCCTTGTGTGTCTCTTTCTCTCCTTCTCTCTCTCTTTCTCTTTCTCTTTCTCTCTCTCGCTTTCTCTATGTTGTTGTTCAAGTCATTTGTTAGAGCATGTTCTGGGGAGTCTTTGGATTCTGTGATTACTTTCCCTGGAATGAGAACCAGAACCAAGCAAATCACATTAGCCACAGTAAATAGACAAAGTAGACTCCAACTACTCCAACTACTACTCCGACTCCTCTCATTCCGTGTCCTTGATGTATCTCACATTAAATTACACAATTTTTCTTGCTCCCATCCATCTCGCCCCCGTCTCCGTCTCCTTCTTCTCTCCCTCTCACTAAATTGCCTTTTAAATCCCGAGTTATGTCAAGACATTAACAGTTTTCCACTCCTAAAAAACAATTTCCAACCTCCCTCTCTTTTTCTCTCTCTCTTTCTCTCTCTCTCATTTACAACTCAAACGGAAATCTCACTGTCTAAAAACAGTCTCATTTCCACTAGGATTTGGATTTAAAATTATTTTTCACAGTCATTTTAATCAAAATATTCAACATTCCTCCATTTGACTAAAAATAGTAATTTTAATTGTAGTTAAACTTGAATATTTGAACGGTCACGGACATTTGGAGGATTTGAGAACGTGAATGGGGATTCGTAAGCGTTTTTTTAGTGGCTGCACAAGCTGGGAGCATTTCCACTGAATTTGAATGTAAAGGGAACGGAGATTCAAAATGGGATTTGCATGACGGACCGAAGAATGTGCGATGGCTCAAGTCTGGACAGTTTCTTCTAAAAAAAGAGGGGAGAGAAAGAAAAGTACCAGCTGTGTGGAATAATAAAAAAAAAGAGTGTGAGAGGAAAGTGCGAATGACACGTTGGAGTTGGAAATGTGTGGCTGAGTGCTGCTTGCTTACTTTGCAAGTGTGAACGAAGGAGAGAGAGAAAGAAAGAAAGAAAGAGAAGGAGAAGGCATGGTGACGGTTATGGTGAACGGTGGCTTTGGAAGAGAAAGGAGAATCTCCACGTGTGTTTCGCTCTGTATCAACGGCCCATGTTTCGATGTACCGATCGTACAGGAGGAATGAGTGAAGGAAAGGATGAATAATGTTTCCTTAGTTTCCTCAGTCATCCATCCTTCGCATTTTCCAGTCCACTGAAAACGACAATTTGACGGCCAGTTTTATTAGACTCTCCTTTTCTTTCTTTCTTTCTTTCTGTCTTTCCTTCTTACTTTTGTTCTCCATTTCTCAGAAATGTTTTCAATGTGCTTTGCCTGATTTGGATCTTTCCCTCCGGTTGCTCTCGTTTCATTTTCTCTCTATCACATGGGGAAAGAGAGAAGTCCGATTTAGCCATGGATTTCAATGTCAATGCCGACGTCTTGAAATTCAAAGTCGTACGTAAAAAATCCGCATTCAAATTCAAATCCAAATGGATGGACAGAACAGAAGAGAGCAGAGCAGCGAAGAAAGATCAGAATTCAAACTTAACTTGCAATCGCAATCTAATACCTCAATGAAACTCGGCGAAAAGAGCAAGAGAAAATCCAATGGAGAGAATAGAGAAAGAAATGAAAAACAATACTCGTCAATGTTTCCTTGGAAGCTCCAGCTCCAGCTCCAGCTCCAGAGCAAGCGAAAGAAGTCAAGGGACGAAAACCAAGAAATGAGATAAATAGAAGAGCAAAATGAAAACGAAATACAGATAGAAAAAAATCCGAATCCAAATCCAACTTTCTTTGGTTCTCTTTCACGTCTTTTCTCTCTCTTTCTCTCTCTCACACACACACACACACTTCTATCGCTTTCACTTATTCTGAGTTTTCCTTCGAGGCACCAGAAACTCAGAGAAAGAGAGAAGGACAGGGAAAAGGAAAAGACGAAGAGGGAAACTGACTGACTGACCTTTCTTTCCCTATCAACACGAACAAGTCCTGACGCGTTTTCTTCTGCCTTCGGCAATTTCCCCACGGAATTTCATCCAACTTCTTTCCTTCCACTCACAAACACAAAGAGAGAAACACTTGCACAAAAAACTGTATGATAAAAAACAATCACTTGCTTCTATTTCTCCATCACACTCTAAAACCATCTCGACTCAGGAACGAGCGAAGGAAGAGAGCGAGAGTGAGAGAGTGAGGGAGAGAGAGAAAGAAAACGACGGAGGGGAAAAACATTCATTGTTTTCTCATTTTTATCGGGATGATTCTTATCGGATTGAACGTTTGGGGCTGGGAAGGAACATGAGACACGATTTGAATGTCCATCAACTCTGATGAAATTGAACTTGATTTATCAGCTGTCTCATTATTTCCCGTCCCCATTCCAATAAACGCAATCCCATTACACTTTTACACCCACACATTCACTCATATCTTCTTCATCACTCCTCCTCAGAATAATCCAAATCAATACGCCACACTTCCATCCCAATCACAATCACAACTCACAACTCAGAATGTGTGTGAATTCTCCCACTTTCCCTTTTTTCTCCATTCGACGACCGCTAATAAGAAACAGTTATTCTCAGGTAATCCGTCAAAATGTGATTTCGACGAGCTCCAAATATTTTTTTTGATCAAGCATCATTCATTTTTATTTTCATTTTGAACGTGTCCGCGTCCGCTTTCGGCTCTTGATACTCATTTGCAGGAATCGTCATACACGATTCCCTTTGAAACCAAACTAAACTGAAAAAACGGTGAGGTACTGGATAAAAAATAAATATGTTTAAATCCTCTGACCAAAAAATGGTTGTCTTGTTTTCGTGGAAAGAGACTCAAAAGCTGAGAGAACTTAAACTTTGTACGTTTCGCTTTCTTCTTGAATAAATTAAAGGGTCAGAGGACAAGAAAACAAAGCAGCAACAAGAAGACGCTGGAAAAGGCGGACTCGTTTGGAATTTGGTTTAATTATTAAATGGCCAGGGAGAAGAGAAAAAAAGACCTCTCCGCCGTCTCCACTTCCAATTCTAGGAAAAAACAAGAGGAAATGTCAAAATTTCATATTCAAATTGTGTCAACAAAATATGCTGAAGAAATTCTTCGGATTCTCATTAATAAATAAATAGTCGGAAACACGAAAGAGACGAAAACGAGGGCAAGGGAAAGGATTTTTTCTCTCCCATTTTAAATTTTTACCAGGACATCTCGTAAATGTGTGGAGTCGCTTGTACTTCCTCCTTCACTTTCACTTTAACTTTCACCGGAAGCTTCAAGCTGACGCACACATGAAACTCTTGTCTTTTTTTTCAAGACTAAAATGAAAGAAAATCTTCCAGTAAGTACAAGCAGATGCTTTTCACTCACTTTAATTTCTACTGTCTACCACCGCATTTAAAAATTAAATCTAGACAGAAGAGAGTTTGACTGCCCAAAATACAAGACAAAGCAAAAGGACAAGGAATTAGCATTTAAAATTAAAGTAGATTTTCATGTACTTTCTCATTTGGTTGTGTATTCAAAGTCCAAAGTCAAACCATCCAGCGAATGAGATGACGACGTTCAACGTCGCATTTTTTTGGGGAACGGATTTTCATATTTTCAAAAGGAGTTTTCAAATCTAATCTAGAATGCCGGAGGGAGAAAGTTGAGTCATCTCCATTTACCATTTTGCCATTTTGCCATTGCACAACATTTCGCATTCGCATTCGCATCGGTATCACATGCAATGTTTCCTGATTAAAAAGGCTGTGTGTGCTAAAATGATAAAATGAGAAGGATTTCAAAAGTCAAAAGGGAATTTGTAAGATTCTGAGAAATTTTGGTTATGGAATCTAAGAAAATGACGCTGACTCTTTTTCTCTTATCGTCCTCGTCGTTGTCGTCGTATGTTTTGAGTTGGCTCCTTTTACACTAATTTCGATGGGGGGGTTTCCACGTTCAAGTTCACACAGTGCTCAAAGGATTTAAACGGAAAAGCTAGGGCAGGCTGTGGAAATAAAATGGGGAGTGGGGAGACAATGGACCATCATCTCTGTTGCTCTGTCGAGAGAGGGAAAAGATATCAAAGTAGCCAACGAATCTCCGTTCCAGTTCCAGTTCCAGTTTTCCAGTTGTTCCAGCTCCAGAAGCAACCACAGCAGCTTTAAAGCTGATGAAATGTAAAGCCCATTTCTCCCCCCATTCTTATCGTCTGCTTTTTGTGGCCAAAAGAAGAGGAAGAAAAAAACGCTTCATTTTTATGTGTCCGCCGTCGTGAGTGAAATCTTGAACCCTTGAAAAAAAGAAGACAAAATTCAAAAAGAACAAACTGCATTCACACAAATAGTGTATTTCTACGAGCAGCACAATTTATCTCTCTCGTAGAGAGAGAGAAAGAGAGAGAGTCTCCACATTTCGTTGAAAATCTTATCTTTGTCTTCCTTCCCACAGTCAAAATAAATTCTCTTACTCTCATTTTTCTAAGCCACATTCAAATGCATTCATTTGGATGCATTCATTCCCTTCCCACGTCTATTCTATATTAAACTGAAGAGTCAAGAGTTTCCATCCGGACAGGAACGACCGGAAGCTCTGAAATTTCGAATTTCGAATTTCAAATTTTACAAATCACTCAAAAAAACTCAAAACTGAACCGACGCCTGAAACTCCTGACTCAAAACAAAACCAAAAAAAACTGTAATTCGTTCACCGTGCGGGAGTTTCAATTCAATTTGAACGTGAGTCATGCATGGCGAATCCAGAGCGTGCACTGGGTGATGATTTCCAAAGTTTGCATCCACATTCTTTTGAACTTTAAAGTTGAAAGTTGAAAGTTGGGAGCTGTGAATATTTTTGTTGGGTCTCCACGGAAGTGAGAAATGGGAAATGCCACGGTGATAGTGAGACAATTTTATTGAAGACGATCAAAAAGTGAACCCTTATAGTCCTTAAATGGAGGATTGCTTCACTTTAATCTATTGTTTGCCCGAGCAAAGACGTATTGCGAGTGATAAAAAAAGGGTCGAGTGATCTTAATTCTCAATCTATTGTCACTTATTTTTGTTCCGTCTCTCTCTCTCTCTGTCTGTCTGCAGCGTCTAACTATATATATATACATACGATACAATTCGACCCAATCTCACACTCCTCGGCATTGTCACTTTCCCTTTCAATTTCATGGCGATTGTCTTGCTCTTTACTTTTATGTGTGAAGGGAAGCGCCGTGGATCATTCGATCCTTTGTCTTCACCCGACGAGACAACAACATAAAAAGATTCCGTATCGTGGTGAGCGTGAATCCATTCACCACCTTTTGGTTCAATCTCCATCTCAACTTTCCACCCCAAACAATTCTCTCCAAGTCTCTCAAGTCTCAATTCTCAATCCTCAATCCTCAATCCTTTTCCATTTTCAACCGAAGAAAGGTTGAATGCATTTCCAGTTGAGAGCAAATGAAAACTAAATAATTAAAATTCTGCCTTTCAAAATTCAGATGACAATTTTTTCCCCATTTCCCGGTAGAACATGATGATGGGAAAAAGGGAGTGTGGAAAATGGCATGATGGTTCGTTCGTTCTTGCCTATTGGCTCTTGTGGTTTGAATTGAGTCGGGAAAATACTCTACGTTTTTTTTATCGTGTTATTTCTTATTTGGGATATGGATCGGAGGGAAATGGAAGTGGATTGTTGTGGGATTTCATGTGGAGGATGGTGGTTGGTTGGGGAGTTGGGGAGTTGTGGTGGGGGTGGGGGTGGGGAGGGAGGGAGGAGGGTTGAGTTGGGCGAGTGAGAGTAATTGATAAAAAACATAAAAAAACTAAGCTCGTCCTCCCTTCGTGGGATTTCATTAACTTGAGCTTCTCCTCCAGATTATCAATGGTCATTTAGCTCTCCAGCTCCAACTCCAACATCCACATCCAGCAGCTACATTCAATTTCTATCTTTAATTCTGTCTCGAGTACTTTTACAGACTCCGGAGGAGATCTACGCCAACGGTTTAATAAACCCCCTCGAAACATCCTCCACTCTTCTTCACTTCTTATACTTTTTCCTAGTGGCTGTGGCCGTGGTGAGGCAAAAGAAGACGGAGAAGAAGAAGAAAAATAAGAAGGAGGAATAAAAGTACAACGGTCCTGGATTTTGCTCGAGCTTAACCCAAGTTTAATTCAAAGATGTGTTTCGCAGCGTTATCGAGGACTCGACTAAACAACTTGCCGGTTCGTCTCTCGACTAGAAATTTACTGAAAAACGGAAACCTCTCTCACATTTCTTCCTTGTGGTCTTTCTCTCGCTCTCTTTCATTGTCTCTCTCGCTTTCTCCATCTTTTAACATGGAGAATCTAAGTTTCGAGTCGTGGCAGCAGGGAAAGTGAAAATCCGAAATACATGAGAAAAAAGTTGAGAGTTCAAAGTTGGCTGCACTTTCACTTCCGGCGCGGCTTTTCTTTCTCGTACTCCTTCTTCTTGTAACGATATACTATATATACATTGCTAACATATCGCTATGCACATTGTCACGTGCACTCGATATCACATGATCATTCCTTCCAGATCCTTCTAGATTGTTCTAGAAGGAAATCAATCACATGACCAATGTAACTGTTAATTAATCACATGATCAATGTACACCTTTTGCTCGACACCCGATATCCCTTTTTACTATTCATTTCCCAACTCTTTCACTCTATTACATTAAATACATATAAGGTAATTTCGACTGACAGGACGTGCACATTTCCGCTCGCTCCTCAAAGTAAGCATAACGTTAAACCCAATTGCAATCC
>JAIUND010002760.1:0-20067 GCA_034699125.1 Gisinianus flammeolus | reverse complement strand
TACAACAACAAACACAGAAGGAACTACAACAACAAACACAGAAGGAACTACAACAACAAACACAGAAGGAACTACAACAACAAACACAGAAGGAACTACAATAACAACAAAAACAACAACAGAAGAACCTGAACCAACTACTTTGCCCACAATCATGTCCAAATCGGAGCCCGACGAGATGGTGACGATTCTGGCCTTGGCCATCCTCTTCCTGTTCCTACTCTTTCTAGCCGCCGCTTTCATTCGAAAGAAGCAGCGTTCCTGGCGGCGAATGGTTCAGAAGATGATCGTCAAAGGGCGGGAGTTGGAAGTGACAAAAGAACTCGCCAAGGATTTTCTGTACGGGAAGCCAGTGGACACGAAGGATCTTCTTCGCGTTTCCATCAGTTCCATCAGTTCCATTAATACAGTGTACCTTTCCCTCCCGTACGACTTTACTTTGGAGATCCCTCGGAAACGCATCGTTCTCGGTATATGTGGCATCTCAACTCCCACAAATCACAATGTCAATGTCCTTTTCCTTTCATAATCAATTTGTATATACTGTGGTTATAGATGAGACGCAAATTCTGGGCCGTGGGCAATTTGGATTGGTGCGCCGTGGGATTTTACATGGACCAGTAGCAGACGAAGATGTCAAGTTGGTGGTCGCAGTTAAAATGGTGACGCGGGATGAGACCAAGGAAAACTCAACAGAGTCCTTTGTCGCTCTTCTCGACGAGATTAAAATCATGAGTTTCGTGGGGCGGCACGAGAATATTCTGCGTCTACTCGGTGCTTGCACCGTCAGCATCAAGAAACGTAAGTGGAATTTTTCAATGGTTCTGTCCGTCCTTTTGTTCGTGATTTGTAATATTTATTATAGGCTTTGCTTAAATTATTATTATTATACCGTATAAACTGTAATAGAGCCCCAGGGGTTGTATCGAAAAATCTTATAGAAGCCAGCCCAGTGTGGGAACGTGAGAATTATGTATGTACGTATGGACAATGTATTTGATATGGGCGGAGGATTTAGTCTCTGTGGACATATGGGGTTCTATTACAGTTTATACGGTATTTAAATTGTTACATTTATGTGTCATGTCCACACTCCACACCGCACAGGGGAAGTTCTAGCCATCCTTGAATTCTGTTCGAATGGGGACTTGCGAACGTATCTCCGGAGACATCGAGCCGGCTTTTCAAATTTGTTCCATTCAAATTCCAAGCCGAAAACAATTGGGCAATCTGATGATGATGATGATGAAACATGTGTTCGCGGGTACGTTGCATTTGAATCTCCACGAACCCTGTCCACGCTTGACCTCCTTGGATTCGCGACCGGCGTGTCCAATGGCATGGATTTCTTAACTCAGAAAAATGTAATGGCCGTTATATATAAAACAACAGCTTGCATATATTTAAATTAATTAAATTAGTATGAAATCTATTCTGAATTTTGAAAATTTCAGGTGATTCACGGTGATTTAGCGGCTCGAAATATTCTTCTGACGGATCAACTTCAAGTCAAAATCTGTGATTTTGGTTTAAGTCGTCAGCTTGCAAACTACGCTAAAATCTATATCAAAAGCTCCGACGTATAACGAATTATATACACATAATAACAAAAGAATTATTTTGAGATGGATTTATAATTCAACTTTAATGAAACAAAAATCATGCCCTTAAAAGTACCTAACGATGGTGTCATTTTAAATTAAATTAAATTAAGAGCCCTTTACCTTGGATGTGGATGTCTATCGAAGCCCTTAAGGACATGAATTTCTCTATCAAATCTGACGTCTGGTCCTTTGGCGTTCTCCTCTGGGAGATTTTTACACTTGTGAGTTTATATTATTAGTGTGGCTTTATTTTATATTGTTAAAGTGCATATATTCGTTCGTTCGTTCGTTCACACGAATTTTAAAAAATCCCTTCTTCACAATTTCACTTACCGTATATACTGTAATAGAACCCCATTTTTTATAGAACCCCGGGGGGTTCCATGACATTCTCTGATTTAAATTACATTAAAAATGATAGATTTTAAGAAACCTCTTATAGAACCCCACCCTGCTATACATCCCCTGGGGTTCTATTACAGTACATACGGTAATTCTTTTGAATGATTTTAATGTAGGCTGAAAATCCGTATCCGGGTTGTCGATGGGGTTTGGAATTCCTGTACAGTTTATTTCAAGGCTACCGCATGGACAAGCCCGTCCATGCTAATGACGAAATGTATAGTCAATTTCTATATATCGTCTGTTAAGTTCACAAACGAACTATAACCATTTTCCTTAATTTGCGGAAATGCTATACGACTGCGTCCGTCTTTGTGGGTAAAATGATGAAAAAATACAGGGTCACAGAAAAGGTCATGTCAGACAATAATGTCGAAGGACCCAAAGCCCCATCTTGAGCCCTTTGACCTTTGGAGGAGGTCAACGAAATTAAGGAAAATAATTACAGTTCGTTTGTGAACTTAACAGACGATATATATAAGATTTTAAACATTTAATATATCCCGTTGTTTTTCACATCAAATTACCACATGTAACTTTGTCGTCCAATATATATTATATCATCTGTTAAGTTCAAAAACGAACTATAATTATTTTCCTTAATTTCGTTTGTCCGAGTTGACCTTCGTTTGTCCGAGGTCAAAGTATTAGAGATGGAACTTTGGGTCGAGCGACATTATTGTTCGTCATGACCTGCTCTACAATAATGTTGCTTGACCCAAAGCTCCATCTCCAATACTTTGACCTCCAGAGCAGGTCAACTCGGACAAACGAAATTAAGGAAAATAATTATAGTTCGTTTTTGAACTTAACAGACGATATGTATATATGTAGATATGGAATTATGAGGGACTGTTGGGGAGCGGGACCAGATGAGCGACCCACCTTTGCCCAAATTAAAAATCAATTGGAATTAGAAACAATGGAATTGCTCGAAAAGGGAAAGACCGACGAGTCACGAACACAAACACATCAGTCAAGTCAGTCAAAGTCAAGCGGATTTGTCAGGGCCATAAGCGTTTCCTCCTATTTGCCACATGTCAATCTCAATCTCCATATCAATTAAAATGTGACTCACATGAAAATGCACAATAAAATATGTAAAACAAAAAGCTCTCATTTTCCTGAATTGAATTATATAGCACACAGCTTACTTTTATAATGCTCAACGCAGAAACCATTTTTTTTTTTAATTATTGATTTATATAAAAAGCCCTTAAGGGATTTTAGTTTGTGAGCTCATCATTTAATGTATATAGCCGCAGTGGACCATTGTAGGCCGAGGAATTGTTAGGCACATGGCCTGGGAAATTCAGGCATGTGGCCGGGGATTTTCTTTACATTACTCAAAATCCAGGGGAAAAACGCGGAATTCGGGGTCTTGAATTCGGATTTATCCGATTTTGACATTGGAATCGGATTCCTCCTGATTTTCTATACACCAGACTCGGTAGAAACAAAAACCGGTTTGAAAGCAGGGCAAAAACTCGGAAAAACACCGAATTCGGGGTTTTGAATTCGGATATTTTAAAGTTTGACTTTGAATTCGGATTCCTCATGATTTTTCAACGCAGAATCGTTTAAGAACGAAAAATACTAGGAAAACAGATCAAACATAATAGAATCCCAATCAAATCAGACCTCTATATATGTCAAAATCTCAATCGGTCCGAGAGTTTTTATCGTCGAACAGACAGACAGACGGACAAACGGACGGACATTTGCCATTTCATTTGAAGAGCGAGCGAAGCAAGCTCAAAGTGTGACAAAGAAAACCAAGAAGACGTGGACATTTTCCACATCACACACGCAAGTCCTTTCACCGTGTTCAATACATTACATTACATTTCTTTCGTGAATGGATGTGGAAAAACACTCGACTCAAACTCAATAAAAGCTGAAGAGTTTGAAAGAACTGTTCACAAAAGCATAGCCGCACAAAAACTTTTATTGATTCGACCAATCAATATCAATTATATTTACTGTCCGCACACACTTCTTTTCTTTTATTTTCTCGCTATATATTCCCGGGGCCACTGTGACTTTATTTGAAGGAAACCACACCACAACTCGTGTGAGGATGGACTCTGAAGCCGCCCCGATTTTCGACAATAAAACTCCATATTTCACAGACATCCTTGGACGCTTGGATTTGAGTGGAGAAACGAGTGAGGCTGAATCCACATCGGAATCCAAATCGATTGAAAAACCAATTGGTACGTTATTTCATTTCATTTCATTTCCCATCTTTTTTCTCTCTCTTTTGTTTTTCATTTTTCGTGTGCCTTTTTATATATTTCCTTTTTTTTCATCTTTTGTGTGCTTTTGATTTTCTTGCACAGAAGCCAGAAGAGAAATAGATGAATTTGACTTTTGGTTCTATTTCTTGAGTCTCATTTCCCGGGAGAAACGAAATGAATTCATCACCCGGATTCAGGCGTCTCCCAACGGTCGAATAACCTGGGATTTCTGGACTCATCCCACCGCCACTGATACTGATGCAGAGGAGGATTCATATTTTGCCGCCATAAATGAGGTGATTAACCGATTTGAGCCGGGAAGCAGTTGTGAGGACATTGGATGCGGTTTGGGACACGTCAAGCGGCTGATTCATTTGGTTCGGGGGGTGATTGCGATACGGAATGATAAACTGTGCGAGTTCTCCTTGGCCACGAGTTATATGGACCGCGTGGTGGCTCGGAACAAGTGGAAACAACTCCTGGCGAGTCTCGAGCGGTACAAATTGGGACTGGAAATGATGAAATATCTCTTTTGGCTCATCCTCCTCCTCTCCCTCACCACTTATTTCTTCATCCAGTTTCTCATGACCAATTTCACCGCCAATTAATTCATTCATCCATTCCCGCGCCACACATTTTGACATTTTCCTTGTGGTAAATCTTAATTTTAAATCATCACAGTCGTTTTTAATCAAGGAAAAAATGTCCATTCAATATTTTAATGTGTACGATGTACGACATTTTTCTTTATTTATTTAAATTGTATATAATAAATGTTCACGGCAGACGAATTCCAATTCGATTGAGTCTTCATGCGACCATTTATTTAATCAACTAAACCAACACCACGTGGGCAATGAGGTTGCGTGCGGGAGTTTTCAAGACAATACTGACGTGGACGTATTCATCGTCTCTTCGAGTTTAATAAAATGGTTTATTCATCAAATTGAGCTATACAACCCGAGGGGTTCTATAACAGCTTATACGCGGTAATGATATGAGGTCAAATGTTGACCCCGCTAGAGGTCACATTTAAATTTAATTTTTGGCGCCATTTTAGTTTTTTTTAAATAGTTTCAGTCTATTTTAGGGACCCGTGTTTTTTTGTTTTTGAAATCCCCACCAGTTTTTGAATGATCAGTTTTTGTATAGAGGAGAGCGGGGTAAAAATGACCACCAAAAGTTTTTCGCATTTACGCGAATTGTAATGAAGGAATTGGGATTGTGAATGCGTCACACGAGAGATTGACTCATTGTCACTTGGAATGTGATCTCATTTCATTTAAATTCTGATTAATTCCCAATTAAATTTGGGATTAAAAAAGAGCTTCCCATTTGATGCCTGGGGTAAAAATGACCACCGCCTTGAATGCATGTAAATACGTAGTACGTACATATGGACACTTTAAAATCATTATGAATGCTATCGTAAGTGAGCATTTAAGATTTACTGTCTGAAATCAGATCAAATTCGTGCGCATTTATATATACTTGGAATTATATTCATTTTAACTATAATTATTCGCCATTTTAGGTCTTGCAACAAATTTCATTTCTTTTAAGTGGACACCCATGTCACCACTTTTCAAAATTCCCGCCAGTTTTTGAATAATAATTTTTTGAAATTTTCATGATTTTGAATTTGTTTCTAAGACGAAATTCGATGTAACTTTTGAACGTGTCATGCGCGATTTTGATGAAATAAAAAGGAATATGGTTGAAAAACATCACGCTTTTTGGCTGAATACTGACCAAAGGTCAAAGTTCAGAGGTCAATCTTGTGTGTAAGGAGGAAGGGTTTTGAAGCCGTTAGGAAACACATTTAAAAACATTTTTGGCGCCACTTTATTTATGTTTACAAATACAAATTTCATTCTATTTTAGTAGAATTGTGTATACTTTGGTTTTCTCAAATGATCACCACAGTTTTTGAATTACCATTTTTTGAAAAAATGATATTTTTTGGACATGGAAACAAAAGGCTCGGACACTTTGTTGCAAAAATAAAGGAATTTTAGAAGAAAAACAACCAAAAAACATCAATTGTAATGATTTCGGTGGGCCTGAGCCTCACTTTCAACAAAGAACTATGTCAAACTGAGAGAAAATGGTTCCGAAAATCAAATGAAAATATTTATACAACATTGCCCGCGGGATTTTTATCCCGCATCTCGTATCTGTGGCCTTTGGCCTTTCTTTTTTTTACTTGAGCTCCGGCCGTGGGCGTCCCATTATTTTCTGACGGCGAAGGGCTTGAATGCTCTCGAGCGTCTGGAGCGTCTCCACAGCGTCCTCCCCCAAACTTTTCCTCTGCTGGTCTAATACCCGCTCCAAAATCCCCATGGCCTCTCCATGATTCCCGAGCTCCGTCTCCAGGGTCACCATCTTCAGGAGCGTTTGTTGAGCCTCTAAAGTCTGCTCTTCTCCGCCCATCATTTTCACCTGGCGCTCGTAGACTTTCTTGAGGAGCTCCAGCCGAACCTTGACATTCTTGAGAGGCTCCGTCTCGTACACCCGGACAACTTGAAGCATGGCCGCAATGGTCATGTTGTCCTCCGGGCCGTGGACACTCTCGATCATCCGCAAGGCTCGTTTCCAGAGTTTCAACGCCTTCCGATTATGTCCGAGTTTCTCCCGAATCCTGGCGGAACTCTGAAGGATGGAAATTAAATTCACGTCCGCTCGCGTCTCATCCTCGTCCGTGTCTCCGCCCGGCTCGTCCGACCACATTCGCATCCGTTTCCGCGTGTCGTAAATTTCCTGGTAAACCTTCAACGCCGCCTTGTATTTTTTCAGCTCTGTGTTCCTCTTTGCAATCTCCTCGAGGGCCCTTAAGGCCTTTGGATCCTCCGGCCCAAACGCCCGGGACATTTCCGCGTACATTTTCTGGAGAGCGGGGAGTGAGGATCCGTCAAGTAGAGGCGGCTCAGCGAAGATTTCCGGGTTCTCTTCCATCGCCGGTTCGCCTAAAATGTCCGGAAAGTCATAGTCCCCGTACGCCATTGCTCCGGCTATAAAAAAACAGTACAGAACAGGGTTCGGTAGTTATTGTCTGTGGACAGACGGACAGACGGACATGTGTCATTATATATATTATATATAGGGGGGAGCTCGGCCTCCGCTCCGCTCCCTAATAAATATATAAAAACGGAGAGGAATTTTGGGATTACCACAAATTATTGTCAATGAGAAGAGACCAACTCGCAATCCTCGTACAAAGCCAGACTTCATTTTCCCTTTGACCTCTGACCTTTGACCTCTGCCGATGATGAATTATATAGCGTAAATGTGGATCCAAAGCGATGAGGAATTTCTTTTATGTATACAAATTTTGTAAATGTTTCGTGAAATGAATTCCGACGACGGGCTCGTTTTCGAGTTTTGAGAATGTGGTTTAATTGTGTTGGAATTGAAAATTTGCAAAACGCGTCGGTGTTTTGTCTTATTGTGGAAAAGTTTTTCCCCAGTTCTTTCTCTCTCGGAATGCAAATGTCTTGCTTTTTCTCTCGCCTGACGACACGATTCGATGGCCAACGTGGTTTGTGTACAAGGAGACGTAACCATAGAGATTTCCGGGTCGTTGTCTGCTCAAGAGCCCTCACGCACGGTTTTCGAGAGCACACTCCTTGTTCAAAACGTGTGTCGTGTCCTAGTTCTTTTGGCACATATATATGTACAATGAAAAACATCCGCCTGTATTATCTTTTATTTGAAGCAATGACAGAGTACAAGTACACGACGACACGTGTAAATTAGTAGGACAACGATTTTCTCAAGTCTCCCCAGAGACGTCCCGACAGGGTCGCCCACACGTCCATATTAGGCCAGGACACTGAGAAATCAGTGCGTATACATTTTAAGACAATTTCACTAGGCACCATTTTTTTAAAAAAGGGCATTTTTGGATACCCTGATTTTTGGAAAAAGGCATTTTTGATACCCTGATTTTTGGAAAGGGTAGAATGGAGACTTTGACTTTTTGAAAAGGGTAATTTCAATATTCGTAAACTGAAAAATGCAAAAGAATGTTTATTTTTATGAAGCAGCGTTTGGAACAAGGAATCTGTTAGAAATTTTAGGTGACATGAACGGTTTTCCACACAAGAATATTTTAAAATTTCCTCAAACTTCCATTTGATGGAAAATAGAAATTACCGGACACTTTATGTGAAGGATCCGGTGAAAATTCAAAGAAAATTTGAAACTAGCTCAAATTCGCAAAACTCGTTTTGTGAACGCGAACTATATATCAAAATATTTTCAAGGGTATATATTATAGTGGAGGACGGGGTAAAAATGACCACCGACGTTGAAGTTAAATAATAATTAAACTAGTGAATATAATTTATTGACGTCCACATGTTTTTCGTAGCTTGGACCACAGTCTATAGTACATCAGATTCGGATGGTATAACTTCAAGAACGGTTGAAGTGCAGTTGAGCTGCACAATGCTGTCTCCAATGCTGTCTCCGAATGCTTTCTCCACTCCAGCCTGGAGTCTCCAGGCACAGTTGCCGCAGTTACTACAATGCTGTCTCCGTTCAAATTCCGACTTGGCCCTCCCCGCGGACAACAACATATATGATTGAAATACCTATAATATATACGATAATTGGAGTAAATCATGCATTTTGGGATTTTCCTGTAGACATATATATATTTCCATGATATTTCAGTTAATTTTATTCATGTATATAAAACCCAAACACAAGTGGAATTTATGGAGTTTTATTTCTTCACATCACATGTATTAGTCATTTGCATTCTCAATTGTTGAGACATCAAATGAATTTCCTGATTGTACCCCGTGTAAATGGAATTTTGTTTCCCATACCGCGGACGACAGCTGTACTCATCAGCTCAATAAGGAAAACACCGATGGCAAGCGCATGAGCCAAAATCATGGACAAGCACAGGAAATAAAGTGGGAAAGGATTCAATTCTTTGCGGCCTCGAAGGGGCGGGTGGCTAAATTTGGACAAACCTCCGGAGCCATCTCTTCCTCCTCCGCCGCCGTCCTTCTCGCGGGCTCTCAGACTCAGAACGGTGCGCATTTCTCGTTCAAAAACACGCCCAAACTCAATGCTCCATCTGTCGAGGATCCCCGCGTCAAAGAGCCCCAGCAGAATCTCACTAAAGCGTTCTACATACGGAAAATGTTTGGGGAACGCCATGAATTCCATCCTGGACTGAAGCCCATCCACACGGCGTACAATCAAGCTATCTCGCTCTTCCCGCGTCAACTTTTTCTCGGGGTAAAATGCGACGGCTGTGGACAAAACCACTTCCGACCCGATGCAGACATATTTATCCGTTTCCAGTACTTTTCGTGCGCAATCCGTGACGTCATCAAAGTACTCCAAATGCTCCGTCAGTCTTTCATATGGCGTCCCGCGGAATGCTACGAGGATCGCTGCTTTATCGGAGGCCACGCCCCCAGACCAATCGGACCAACCCAGTGCCCCAACAGGATCATATAAATCGGTCAGACTTTGGAGCTCGGGTTCCAAATTTGGTCTGACCAGCTTTGAAATGAGCGTGATTTGATGGATGAAAAGAGAGAGGATGCTGAGGAACCACCAGGAAAATAGGAGGAGCTTCAATGGGCGGTTCCGGCGGGTGAAAACCAGGATTTGTGCTGGGGAATGTTGACCGTAAATCATCTGAACCAGCAGTCCCATCGTCTTTTGAAACTCCCGCCTGAATTTCAAATCCAAGTCCAAAAACAACAAAAATTCTGGTGGAAAAGGATACAAAAAAAAAATCTTTGGGATTGGACGAAAATGACTCACCAAAATTGTGTTAAAAGTCCCCGGATTGCCGGTCTATAAGGATTTAAAGCCGGATCCGGACCGACTCCAAGCCGAACGAAAGCAATGAAACCCGCGATGAGGAAACTGAAGAGGGAAATCCCGATCTGGAAATCCTCGTTGATGATGGCGAGGGCGGTTGTCCAGTTTGGGATTTTGGAGCGTCTCCTCATCAAAAATCCAGTATAAAGTGTAATGTACGGTTGTGTCACTTCCAACGCTGGAATCACCGTGTAATGCATGGAGAATTCCAGTCCAATCACCCATTTCCGCTGATTCAACAGCTTTGAAAATCCCTCCTGTTCCTCCACCAGCTTCCGATCATAGCCGACGAGGAGGAACTCTCCAACGGTGAAATTCATCTTGATGCGGATGGAGTCGACGAGGCGGACGAGTGGATAAAACCAAATGGCTCTTTGAAACACTTGGTTCAGGATTGAACTGTTCAATTCCCGCCCTTTGTTACTCGCTGTGGCCGTGTTCAAAATCGCCAAAGAGCCACCATGAAGATCTCGTATAAACTCCGGCCACAGTTGGCGACCGCCCACTCCAAAAATGACGACCAAATTCTGATGATTTGAAGTGTCCGCGGGGATGATTCCATCTCGAAATCCGTAGGAAGCCACGAGCTGAAGTTTCCGTGAACAAAATGCACAGAAAGTGTGCGCACGAATACGGAAAATGAGGTTTTGACTGTGATGTTGACTTGGAGTGGAACTCAAAGTCAGCTCCAGTTTGTGTCGAATCAGATTAAAATGGTCACTTTGAATGGCGGGTCGTTTGAATTCGAATTCGAATTCCGTTCCAATGGCGTCAACAGAGTTGGAAATGGTGGGCGGAAGGAAGAAAATGTACTTTGCATGGGCGCAGTTAATAGTGGCGGGTCGGAGGAGGATTCCGAGTTGACGAAAGACATGCGCAAATACGGCTTCCCGCCTCAGTTCAAACTCAAACGCAGCATCCACATCCGCTGTCTTCTTTGCCATGAATAACTCGAGGATGATGAAGAGATTTTGAATTTTGTGCAGGGATTTGACGAGTCGTAAATTTTCTATTGAACTGGAACTCGTCGTCATGGAGTCGTTTTTTGATGATGAGTGTTCGAGTGATGGGAAATGAAGAGAAATGACGGGAATGGTGGATTTCCGGTGAAGTTTGGGCAACAAATATTCTGACAACTGATGCATCAACATCGGGATTTCTTCTGGATTTTTGGCAGAGCTGCTGCTGCTGCTACTAATTCTTTTCCATCGCCGCGGGGGGAAATAATCCTCTGTGAATTGAGAGAAAACGATGAGAGAGGAGGAAGATGAAAGGGCTGTGTTTCCGAATGGAATGATGCTTTGACTCAGGATCCACTCGACGACCGTCGCCAATTTTAACGAGTCGGAATTTGAATTTGAATCTGAATTTGACGCGCTGGACAAGGAAATTTGGGCCTTTGCTAAAGGAAGTAGAACTATTATTATTATTATTATTATTATTATGATACGGGGATGAATATGGACGGAGAAATTCCGTGAGATTTTGAGGAAAACCATTTTGTTATATGCTATAAAAGTCGACGAAGCAATGAACATAAACTGATTTTGTGGCTGTGAGTCTAAGTTTCTAATTCAACATTCAACGTCAACGTCCATTGAATTCTCTCACGATTTCATTTCATTGAAACATTTTGTGCCGTCCAAAGTTTCGTTTGTGTGCTGTGGTGATGATCAACTTTTCCACACAGACTTCTCAAAATTCCCACCGTGTTTGACATGCTCAAAAAAAAAATGGAAAACTTTATTTGTCGTGCATATTTATTGCAATCGTTTGATCGTTTATAAAGACCAAAAGTTGTACAAACTTTTTTCAACAGGTTTTTGGCTCTCCCCTTTTTTCACATGAAAATATAAAGTGTGGTTTTTTATTTTTCGTGACTATCCTGAAGCATTCAAAATGTATTACCAACAAGTTTTCTGTTTTCTGATCACATCACAGAAACACAAAAACAAAATTTGATAGATATATTCCCGACACGCATTCACTTTGTATGATGATGTGGCAGTCACTGTATACTGTCACTGTCATCAGGAAAATATTCTCGGGTCAACTCGGGGTCAATTTCAATGTCCAGGTCATTCTCTCTCTTTTTCTCCAGCAGAGTTCTCTCACCCGGTATATATCGTCTGTTAAGTTCAAAAACGAACTATAATTATTTTCCTTAATTTCGTTTGTCCAAGTTGACCTGCATGCTCTGATGGAGGTCAAAGTATTAGAGATGGAGCTTTGGGTTCGGGGACATTATTGTTCGTCATGACCTGCTCTACAATAATGTCGCTTGACCCAAAGCTCCATCTCTAATACTTTGACCTCCAGAGCAGGTCAACCCCGGACAAACGAAATTAAGGAAAATAATTATAGTTCGTTTTTGAACTTAACAGACGATATATAGTTGTTCCGACTCTTAGTCAGGACAGGGTCGGAAATTGGTGGAACCATCTCTTTTGTATTGGCGACTTTCCGCACTTTGCTTTGAATTTTGATGGGGCTTATTTTGTGTTGACTGTTTTGACTTTTGACTGATATATTGGACGTTGAAAGTTGCATGATTTCAAAGGGCACTCCTCACAATCAGACCAAAATCATTTAAAATGGGTATTAAAAACCCTGATGGAACACGTTTTCTATATGAAATTGTATGGACACACGCCATCCAATTCAAACTGTAACTAAATAATCCATTTTACTTAAAATTAATTGTCTCCATCACTTGATTTGTCTCGTCCACCATATTTTCCGAAGAACTTCTGTCACTCAGTTCCTTCTCGTCCTCGTCATTTTGTGTCTCTTCAAATATGGCGGCCAACTTTGAGACTTTCATTCTCATTCTGCTCCTCGTCCTCGTCCGGCTCATTCATAATTGCAATTGCTCAACCCAAATCCTCCCAAATCCTTCAATTCAAAAAAAGGCATCAGGGGTCGGCTCGAAATCGAAACGGTATTTTTCCTATCCGGAATTTGATTCTCACTTGGCCGTCTTCAGGGGCTGTACCACGGTCGTGTTGACCATGTCCACTCAGACAAATACTGTCCTGGATTTCCACAATCCTCAGGATCCTCGAAGCACCACGCCCATCACCCTCATGGACATGCATCATTTAATGACCAAGTGGTCATTTTTCCGGACTCTCCAGTCCATGTACTCCACCCGTCCATATTTTGGCCAGAAGGACCCTGAGGGCTCTCCGGAATTTTGCATGGCCCTCATCATTTTCGGACTGGATATCCGTTTGGAGTCGCGTATCCCGCCCCAAAAATACATCCCCACACCCTTCAAACTCATAGACTTTTTAATCAAGGACAAACTGACTCATGTGAACTTGGTGGAGCTGGACTTTGAGAGGAAGATGCCGACATTCAATGTGCAAAAGGAATTCAAACGACAGATGGCGATGCTGGGCAGGAGATGGGACGCGGATTGGAGTCGAGCGGCGGAATTCTCCATTTGTACGATGGACCATGGCCATGACCATGAGGATTTGAACCCGGACGAGATTTGGCCAAGGAAATGGTGGACTCTCCGTTTTAACACGCCAACGGTCTTAGAATATTTCCATCCCTTAGCATTGCCATCAGTGAATTATTCCTCGTTGAGTCTCTACTTCGAAGCGGTCCGAGATGGAATTATTGCGGAACGGACTCGGAAACTGCACTCACTCACAATACAAATTCACCCACTGGATCGCTCCTTTACAATGAGTATTGCTGGGGAGGTTTGGGCCGGTTTTAAATCATCTCCTCAGCAGAGTTGGAATTTACTCTCCCGGGAAATGCGGGAGAGTAAATTTAATGACACGGTCCACAAAAGTATCCTCACCAAAGTGATCCTGCGTCACTTCCCAAATGTATCATTTTATGATTTTAGTCTGCCACCGGTATGGAAAATCAAGTTCCCACAGTTGTTACTCCATGCCTATGCGCGCCCCACGTACATCAGCTACATTATCATTCGAATGGAGGGCATCACTTTTTTCTCTTGTGACGGGATGAGTGAGAGCACGACTCTCAATATTTTTATTGTCCCGTTCCAACGCGGAGCCTGGTGGGGGCTGGGAGTTGCATATGCCATCTTCTCCGTATTTTTATACTGGGCGATTCTGCGCAATGAGACTCATCCCCTCGTTGCATTTGTTACGGCAATTGGACTCCCACTCCGCGCATTATTGGAAAACTACGCGGAGCCCGTGGACAAGTATTTAGTGCCCATGCCCACCCGGACGGTTGCCTTTCATCTAGTCACAAGTGTTTGGCTCCTCACTGCTGTCGTTTTGAGTAACGGCTACAAAGGCGTCGTCACCAGGTACAGTTGAATTTGAAACTAATTCAAATTATTCTCCTCCCCCGCCCCCATTTTTGTTGTTTTGGGACGAAAAAATTTGATTTAAATCAATTTGTTTTTGTATATATATATCGTCTGTTAAGTTCACAAACGAACTATAATTACGATATTTTCCTTAATTTCGTTGACCTGCTGCAAAGGTCAAATGGCTGGAGATGGGTCTCTGGGTCCTTCGACATTATTGTCTGCCATGACCTTTTCTGTCACCCTGAATTTTTTCAGAATTTTATACCCACAAAGACGGACGCAGTCGTCGCATTTCCACAAATTAAGGAAAATTGTCATAGTTCGTTTGTGAACTTAACACACGATATATATATTCATGTTTGGGTGCACAAATCTAGTGATGTGACGGCTGGGAAGCCCCGAGAATTCATCAAAACGTTTGAGGACCTGGAGGATTATGAATTATACTCGGCCATCAACTCGGAAGAAGTTCATGCTCTGGGGGAAGCCAATCAGACACTTGAGGATGTGGAGCAATATGCGAGGCGGACGGGTGCAGTTTATTATGCCCTGACCATGTTTTATCCGGTTGTGGGGCCTTTACGTGAGGAATGGCTCACGATACACGAACGACAGTTGACGCGGAAACGAAATTACCCGAATGAGACGGGCAATGTTCGGATACTCCAAATGCTCAAACCATTTGAGAAGATTTTGAATCGAACGACGCTGCCCCCCAATTTCCCTCAGATCAATTCCGTGGAAGAGGAAGTCTCCAAATGTAATCGGACGGCGTACTACGACTTCTCCAGTTCCCTCCTCAACTTCAAAATCCCAGAGGAGAGACGGAAATCCATGGAGGAGCATCCGTTCATGAGAGGACACGAGGAGCTCTCTGGCTTCACTTTTGCATGGTATATGAAAAATTTCGGTGGGTTTCAGAGCATCAGTACGTGTCTGAGGAGAGCCGTGGAATTCGGACTACAGGAATTCTATGCACGCTCTCATGAGGCTCCGCATTTTCACAACTCGCTACTCCGTCTCAATTCGACGGACTTGGGACCGAAACCGTTGAGAGTGAACACCAATTTTGTGTCGGGGTTATTCAGGATTTATCTCCTACTCGCCGTCATCGGAGTGCTCAGTTTTCTCATGGAAACTTGTATTGTCCTTGTATAAATAATTCTACAGTATCAAATTGAACCAAAACTGAGGAGGAATCGTTATAGTGTGGGAACTGCGCGGGAATTGCCCGGCTTCATTTGTCCATGTAAAGAAATCAAGATTTCGTCGTCTAACACATGCAAAACCTCGTAACTTTTTTTTTGGCTAAATGCAAAACCTCGTAACTTTCTTTTTGGCTAATTACAAAACCTCGTAACTTTTTTTTGGGCTCCTCCTCCTTCATAATAGAAAATCACATACTAGGCTCCGCCCCCTCAAAAAGTTACGAGGTTTTGTATTTAGCCAAAAAAAACAGTTACGAGGTTTTGCATTTGGCCAAAAAAAAAGTTACGAGGTTTTGCGTGTTAGACGAACGATTTGTGAATTCATTTCTGAAACCCTTTTGAAATTAACGTCAGACGTTCTCTCATGTGGTTTTATTCATTTATATTTTGGATGGTGGATTAAATGGACAATTATTTAATCATAATATGAATAATGTAGGAATTATTATATAATATAATATAATTCTTTAATTTTAAAAATTCCCACCAAAATATTTACCATTTCCTTTTTACGACGGCTTTACCAAACTTTCTATGCAAATTCTTTGGATTATAATTGGATTTGCAAAATAAAATATGATGAATAATTATGTAATTCCATTATCAGATTAGGATTTTAATGAAGACTCTCTTCATTCCTCTCCTCAAAGTTTTCAGATCTCCAAATGTGTAAACAAAAAACAATTGATTTTAAGTACAAAAATTCCTTGAGATGACTTGTCACACGTCATTTGTCATTCCGAAGGAGGAAATCCCGAATTGAGATTATATATAGCCAAAAGAGCTCACAGGCAAACTGGATGAAACAGAATGAAAGGAGGAGGAGCCACACAATGAAGACCAAATGAACGTGAGAATCCTCAAAGGACAATTTTTGAAATGCGAGGAGCGGATCCTCATCAAAATCATAGGTTTTCCCGTTGAATTTGAGTTTGAGTGACCTCATCCGCCTCCCCTTTCCCACACCCTCCCAAAACCAATAAATCCCAGAGCTCACGAGTCCCTTCATCACTTTCATCATCCCAAAGGGCTCCAGTTTATTCAGCCCAGGAAGGATTTTGAAACTCTTAGTCGCCCCAAAAGTCTCATCATCCAATATCCGCCGATTGTTCCCAAACCTGACGATGGCCGAATCCGAATCCGAATCCTCCGAATTCTTTTTCCTCCTCATTTCCTTCACGAAAATGTCCCAGTACATTTCAAAATCCTCCAGTGGACAGACGAGGACGGACTTCTTGTGATTGGCCGTCCACTCCGTGTGGACAATGTCCATTAATTCCTTGGAGCAGACAATCCTCGTCCGATTGGCCGTCATCAGATTCCTCAGGAGGCTCCGACAGACTCGGACGCCCTCACAGCTGGAGTCCTGCCAAGGAATTGAAGTGGAGTGTGGACACGCCCCTTGACATTCTTCCATCTGAATCGCCAGACTGTCCAGTCTGCTCGGTGTGACGGGGGTCAAGACCAAAGAGGTCCAACTGGCGGAGATCCCAAAGTCCATTTCCATGAGGTCGGTGTCGCGGAAGAGTCCGTCAATCGTCCTCCTTGAACAGGCCCAGTTGGCCTGTGTGAAGAAAACGGAGGTGTTCAAACGGTCGTCGTCGTTGCCCGTCTTCAAAATGTCCTCCAGATATTTCCAGTGTGTTTCAAATGGGTAGATGAGGGCGTAGTCGGAATTGATAATCCCACGATAGACATTGGTCAGGATCAACCCCGCAAGGAGCCAAGCGCTCCAGAGGATCCGTGAACTTAACCCCCCCTCAAACCGCACTACTTTGTCCTCACTACTTTTCTCCATCAGAATGCCAAAGAGCCACCAAATCCGAGCGCCAGCTGTTGAACGGTCAAGGTCAAAGTGTCGTGTCATTGACATTGACACTTCTTGACCCCGTCCTCGTCGTCGTTTGAATGAGGATGATGCGGACGTGAGAGGGTGGAGAAGGATGGTGAGGCAAATGAATGCGAGGAGGAGGAGCCAGACGGGGAGGGTGAAGGGCGTCGTGTACATGTCCAACCCAGTCTTCATCTGCTTCACTCCGTCCGCCGTGATGAACCGGTATTTGACTTTGCCCACGGTGATGAATTGGACGCGGTGGGCCAAGCGCACGTCCAAGTTCTGGTCTGGCGTGAGAAGGAAGTGCAATATGGACAGGATTGGTATTGGTGGACCCTCGGGTGTGCGCGGGCGCGGGCGCGTGCGCGTGCTCGAGATATTCAAATTCTGCAGGATGGATTGAATCGTGCAAGTTTGGCAGCTGAAACGGAAACGCTCGGACGTCCGCTCAAATGGCCTGCAATCCCCTTCTCCATTTTGAAGGTGGAAGTTGCCGAAGAAGCCCGTGTCGATAGCCACAGTCTGTGGGAGCGCCATCGCCGTTTTGTAAGCGTCCATCATGGCCTTCAAACAACCCTTGAAAAGGACTCTTTGTGCGCAATCAAATGGAACGGCGGAGATTTGACGGTCCCTAAAAGCACAGTCAGGGCAGACAAACCAACCATTCAGGGGCTTGTTCTCATTTCCGTTTCCATTTCCATTTTGCTCAATTTCAAGGTCCAATCTGGATCTTGGCCGTGTGGGAGGAGGATCAACATGGAGGAGGATCAAGAACGTGGGCGTGAAATCTTCGTAGCTCAGTGTTTTGCGGGCTTTTACGTGAATGAGGAGACTTTCAGTCCTCCCGCAATCTGATTCTGATTCGGATTCGGATTCTGATTGGAGAATGACCATGACGACGTTCAGTTCGGCCTCAGTTTCCTTGAGTCTCCCACCCGCGCCCGCGCCCCGAGCGAAATCAATGACTTGTAGCGCATGGAAAGGTCCGGATGGAAGAGAATCTTCCTTTTCATCTCTTGTTCCATCATTGAAAAGAGTTGTTCGGATGAAAAGGAAACAGAGCGAGTGTTTGGACTGAGAAATGACACTCACATTCCAAATTTTTGCATAGTTTTTCTTGTCCTTGATGGTCGAAACCTCTCTGTGTATCACGAATGGAGTCAAGTCCGGGAGTAATATTGATGAGGATGAGGAATCATCAAAATCGAAGGGAGAGGGGAAATGAATGGAGGTCTCCATCAAATAAATCCAGCACCTTGAAAGATCCGCACCGGTAATGGGATTTACGGCCAACACCGTGGGCGCTTCTTCCAGCTGATGGCCATCAAATGATCTGAATCGGAGGAGGACGGACAAAAGGAAAATGTGAGGAACGAGCTTCGTCATGATGAATGCAAATGTATATGGAGGGCGTGTCTGTACAATTCAGGCCACGACCACCGTCAAATGGGAATGGAAGTGAGATGATTGCTGAAGGTTATCTAATTTGCTTATAGGCAATTGGGTTTTGAATGGTCATTTTCATGAGGGTTTTGTGGTTCACCATGTTGTTTGTCAAGCAGCCCTGTTCAAAAGTTTTGGAGTGTTTCCAATTGCGGAGCCATTAATAGGCATTAGGAAAATGAACAAACACTTGTCTGGAACCTGCAGAGTGGCCGTCAAAAGTCAAATCCTCCGAGGGCTACATGACAGCTTTCCATCCAAGGAATATAGTTATATATATGCTAAAAACAAGGTTGCCTTTGAAGTTGATCCAAAAAGCTATAGGCGCAAGTTTCCCGACGCATTCAAAAAATCGAATCAGCCGCTAGAAAGCACTATTCAATCCATTGGGATTGTAGTACTAATAATAATAATTCGGATGAGTTTGGAGATGGGCATCATCCGAATACCCGTTTCGGTTTTATCCAGGTTTTTTCGGGGTTTTTGATATGTTTTTAGAATTTTTCGTTCTTCAACGATTCTGGAGTAAAAAATAATTTACGAAAGAGTGTCGGACTGTTCTGTTTACATTTTAAATTAAATATATCGTCGGCTAAGTTCCATAACCGTGTATTGTATTATCATTTGGCCCTGGAAGGCGCACACTGCACGTTAGCATATGTGAACGCGCACGCACATTGACCTTCAGGGGTCAAATGATAATACACGGTTATGGAACTTAGCCGACGATATGTGTATTCAAATTGTGTATATAGGCTTTAATTAGCCCATTAAGTTGGGGAAACCCCACGACAATTTCAATTTCCACACTGTTTTAAACTTTGACAAACGATTAAGATTCTGTATAATTGATGTTTCATAAATATGTGTGGCAATGAATAATAATAATATAGCTAAAAAGACGAACGCCTTCTAGGATTTAAGCTGTGGAATTAGAAACTCAATGTTATATACATATACATATCGTCTGTTAAGTTCAAAAACGAACTATAATTATTTTCCTTAATTTCGTTTGCTCTGGAGGTCAAAGTATTAGCGATGGAGCTTTGGGTCAAGTGACATTATTGTTCGTCATGACCTGCTCTACAATAATGTCGCTTGACCCAACGCTCCAGCTCTAATACTTTGACCTCCAGAGCAGGTCAACTCGGACAAACGAAATTAAGGAAAATAA
>JAIUND010002759.1:0-20079 GCA_034699125.1 Gisinianus flammeolus | reverse complement strand
CTATATGAGCCATGTATCTCCTATATTAAATGTCATTCGTGGCTCAAATCAAATTTACCACAACCATCATATCTACATGGCTTTAATAACAAACTGAGCTTTGAACTATGTACCTAATACTAAGGTTTTGGTTATCAAAATAATTAGCGAAAGGGTTTCAAAGCAAAATAAATGTTGTGCACTTTCGACGCCACTCCAAACAAATTTTCTCAAAATTGGTGTCAGCAGTCCTTTAACAGGAAAAGTCCCACAGATGGCGTGGATGATTTTTCAGCGAAAATATCGCTTTCTGTAGCAGTGTGGCGAGTTGAATATCAAACGGAGGTGCAGAATGATAATTCCGGCTATGAGACAACTGGACCAAATGACCTTTGTCGTGTCCCATTGACCCAAGGTCAAGTCTATATGGTGCGGGATACCCGTTAAATGAGGGTCAACGCTATGCTATATGCCCAACATGAATGAGAATAAGGAGAACGAGCCCACCCACACATCCTTGCCCAATAAATGTCTATACAATGACAAAAAAAAAATAACGACAATGGGAAAAGTCGTCACAACACACAGCCGCAAAAAAGTCCACAAAGCCAACTTCTTAATACGGCGCGCCGTACAAAATGAGGATTTTTGCAATTTAAATGAATTGGAGTTTGTGTGAGTTGAACGCCGTTTTAAGCTTTATCTCACGTGTACTTCACGAAAAAAGCTTCAACTTTGTTTTCGTCTCGAGTCGTTCTCTTTTCTAAATGCAAAACACAATACTATATTTCAACTATTTTGATGCTGTTGTTTTACTGAAATTAAATTAATATTCACAACGTGCAATCAAATCATCAAGATTAAAAAGACAAGATGAAAATGCCATTTTCGTTGTGGGAGTTGGACGATGTTTGGGACTTTCCTTGGCGTTGAGGCGAAGTCACAGTTCCAAAGTTGCACAAAAGGTCTGGAATTTCCGTTGAATGGATCCGAATTCCAATGGGACTTAATTTGAACTTTAATTATGATTGCAATTATTTCAATTTCTCGAGTTTAAATCCTAAATCGGAAAATGTGTACGCAATCATTCGGGAATTTAATTGAAATTGAATGATTTGAATTTCGAAGTATTAAGTATTATAAAATTAAATCAGTGGAATTTAATTCATTTAAAGCGCAAATTAAATCAGTTTTTAAAGCAGTGAAGAGGAAATATTTGGTTATTCGGTACTTGGTAGAGTTGAACGCCGTTTGGAAAATTTCCAGTCCATTTCAATTACCCATAGATGTTGACTGCAGTGTAAAAAGATTATATGAGCAAAAATTCCATTTGAGAATTCGCATTTAAACTTTTAAATGCTCAGACGTAAACGTTAGTGCTATAAAAAATGTAATTATAATCTAAATGCGCTAATTAAATATCAAACGAGTTGATGGAAATCATGGTGAACTGCATTCACAATCTTTTACGTTCTTTTAAGTGAGTTTTAGTGGAAGATTTAAACTTGAGTTTAATTAAAGTGCAAATCTTTTTTATCAGATTCTCCTGGGTTTTTTTCAGGGAATTTTCCGGATTCTGGAATTTTATGTACTTGGCAAAATTTGGAAAATTCCTTTCATTTTTTCCACTGTAGTTGTTTGGCGTTTTTGATTGAATAATTTACCAGTGGCATTTCAGAGGAATTTTAATAAAGGAATTGTCATTCCGTTACTGCACAGAATTCATTAGTCAAATGTAGAATGATTGTCAGAGTTGGACGCCGATTGCTTCATTTGTCCAACTTTTGTCCTGTGTTCAAAAAGGTTCAGACTTCATTGCGACTGCCAACATTGAAAAAGTCCTAATTCTAATTACAAATGTCGATGTGGATAAGAAAACTAGCCGGAGACGTCGATCTAGAAGCCGAGATATTTGAGTTTTCCTATTTGGCCGCTTTCGCGCCACGGCGTTTCCAATGATTTCGTGATTCGAAAAATCACAAGAAAGAAATCGTCATATATTTTGTTTGAATTTAACTAATGTTTGTAAATTAATTAAAAATATTTGGAATTTTTTTACAAAATTCTAACTGTTTGCATAAAATAGCCCATGTTCCCCTACATATTAATATGCAAAAAAGTGAAAATCCGTCTCCGGCTAGTTTTGTTGTCGACAATCCCAAATAGTCAATTAGCTATTAAGCTGTCTTTCAAGATAAATGTCAATTGTGAAATTAAATGTGAATTTTTTTTTAAGTTCAGAATCCTGTAAAAAAAGCAAAGTTTTGTTGGCTTTCTGTGAGATTAAATAATTCCCCAAAATCACTCATGGGAAAAAAGACGTCAAGATTCATTGGAAGTTTGTAACGTTGTAAAATAATTAGCTCACTCAGCTTGCAATTTGGTTTTTGTGCAAATCCTGTTGCAATACATACATGCGTATTTTCAGACAAAAAAAAGGTAAAACAACTATAGACTGCTGTGTAAAGTTGTAAACATTTAAGAGTTTTCTATATAAAGAAATCAGCTGCTGCAAGCGAAGGACGGAAACTGTGTGCATGTTTAAAATTGATGATCAGAACCTGGCCGGAATTCGATCACCAACCACACACATCTGCGTACAGACCGAGGGCTTCCCGCTGCAAAGTCACGCAGTGACGACTAAAAATTCTGTTTATTATATAACAAAATTTATATTGATATTGCGATGATTTGCCAGTCTTTACCGAAATTTGTACCCTAAACCCTAATTCAGTCATTTTCAGATGAACCGGAAGTCTAGCGGAAAGAAGGTGAAATAATGACTGTGGACAAGAAGAGAAAGTCCTCAATGAAATGAGTCTGGACATCCTCAAGGCCGTTCGAAATATTCAGATCCTCCCCTTTTGAAGACAATTCACAATCAGATGGAAAGTCAAACTGGTCCTTTGGATGAACAAATCCCGATTTCAATGCCCTCCCAAAAAATACCCAAATTCATTCCACTATCAATATCAACCGGAAATGGGGGAAGGTCAAATCCGTCCAGTGTACGCTTTCAGCAATGTTGAGGGACAAAAGCAGATTTTCCAAGCCCACTCACCATTCCATTACTCAGTTCAAAATGAGGAGAACAATCAGGTAATTAAATGAATCATTAATTTAAAATACAATTAAGAATGATTAAAAGTAATCACAACAATTAGTAAGCTTTGTCCTGAAGTGTGATTTTTCCTATGAATCGATTCAAACGGCGTCCAAGTCACGCAATACAAATACAATTATAAATATACAATTTACGGGGATTTTTGTGGGACTTTGACGCCATTCAATATTTTTTCGCTTTCTTCTTGCGAAAGTGTAAAGAGTTTAATCCTTACAGCATTTTGGACTTGGTTTTTGCAGGATGGAAGACGAGTTGAATATCAAAAGTTGTCACAACACACAGCCGCAAAAAAGTCCACAGCCAACTTCTTAATATTAATTTTTACATGAGTCAAACCACTAACCATGATGGAATTTTGTCATTTTAATTTACATTGAAATGGGGTTTTTCTGTAGATAAAAGAAAGCCCAAATGTAAGCGCATTAAAATAGAATGTAAAATGGGAGTTTTTTCTGTATTGTTTTTGTGGAATTTTACATGGAAAATAGGGAAATACCCGTTAAAGTTGTAAAGAAAGTGGTGTAAATATCGAAATGTCAAAATGTGATAAAAAGGGGGAGAGAGAGAGGGGGGAAATGTTATCGGTGAAGAAATGAAAACTACAAAGGAAACAATGATGATGACTTTTGGAATTTTGGTCTTATTGAGAAAATGACTAATGGAAATGAAAAGGTGAAAAACTACTTGATTGTTACAAATACACTTTAATACATTTTGTTTTCAAATCCTTTACTATAGTAAAATATATTCCAAATGTTCAAATTGTCAAATTGTAATTGTACAAATAATTAAATAAATAAATGAAATTGTTTTGGCATCAGAGCTGCAAATAGACATTGGCCATTGGAGTGGGAGTACAGAGGGAGGAGGAGCGATTGGATTGTTGTCCACTTATTTTGAAATCCGATTTACTCTGAGTGATTAATCCGACTGGATATTTCAATCCGCCAGAGATCTCATTGCATTAGTCACATGGTTTTTTCCGTGGGAGATTGATTCCCATTGGATTTCAAGATTATTTTTTTCAATCGTCATTGATTCAAATTGATTTCTTTTTTAAATCCGACTGACTTAAATCGGGATTGCATTACCCGGAAAAACAATGCAAAAGGATAGTTAATGTGACTGGCAATCGAGGCCCATTTCCTGGGTTTTTTTTTTAAATTTGAAATTCAAATAAAGTCAGTAGTAGAGTAGTAGTTACTAACTTAGTACAAATAATAAATAAATATGAATACGTATTTGCATTAGTATTATAGTATTATTTGATTACAACGATGATTTCATGTGTTCATTTTATTTTCATTGTCTTGTAGTACATTGCCAATTGTATTTCATGTACAAAACAAAATCAGGAGTCGGAGGTCGGAGCCCTCGGAGGAAGAGTTTCAAGTTTTCAAGAGTTGATTCCAAATTCCCAATGTACTTAAATAAATAAGACTCATCAATAATCAACATTACCATCAACATCATCATCATCAATGTCGAGCATCAATCATCATCATTCATCATCCTGTGTAATAGGAATTATACCTACTTTATGATATTATGAATTTCGGGAACGGTGGAAATTCCTCTCAATCTGTTGAAGCCTTTTTTTCTCCGTTCTAATTAATCACAAATAAAACAAAACTATACTATATATATATAATATACGAAAACACAGGCATGTATTTTAAATTTATTGTGATGATAAAAGACTTACTGGATAAAAGACATACTTCGAAATTCAAATCATTCAATTTCAATGTTGTTGTATTTAAACACACGGGATTTTGTGGTCTCCGGACAGTTTGGGAATTTGACATTCAATGCTGCTGCCACTTGAATCCACAAAGCCCGGGTATTACACCTGGACTTGATCTCCGTTATGTACATTTCTAATAATTCCTTGAAGTAATCAATTTTAGACTGACCAATTTGGTCGTCTTGTTTTTTTTTACTACGACGGCACTCATTCTATACTCGCACACAGGTGATGATGATGAATGATGACAAGTTGATAATTTCTGAACTTGAGAAGAATGACTGCTGTACTAATATGGTAAATGGTAATCGTAACTGACATTCGAAGTCAGTTAAATATAATTGTACGTAAATCATCTCCAATATATGCATATTATTTATTTACTTGTGCATTCTTTACTGTCATATTCATTCCCCGTGACGTCCCACTCCACTGGGATTATTATAATGAGGACAGATTGAAGAAGTGGGTGAAGGATGATGACAAAAAAGTTCCAAATTGCATCTGCATTAAATGCAACCCAAAAAAGTATTACACTGCTCTCCTGAGTCGAGAACATGGGTCAAAAAAGGTAGGTGAGTAGTATTTACATATACATTTTTATCGTATTTTTATTAAGTACTTACGAATATTACTTACATGTTCCATGTCATTATTGTCTGCAATTAATTCATTATTTCATTTTACTTCCAGATTTCGGACCTGGGAACAAAGACTGACATGGACAGTAATACTACATTAATATTAAAGTAATATTACTTGAAAGTACTTTCCAATATAGGGAGAATGAAATTCGTAGTATTCGAGTAATATTTTTATTATTATATTATATATTACCATATCTTATATATATATTGTTATATGTATTATATTCTAATATTATATTATTATTATTATAATAACAACAAGAATGAAATTCGTGTGTACAATGTACATCAATAATTGTATTCCTATAATTGATACATTGATATAGTGATATATAGATATTCTTATAATTGTTTTCGTTATATTCTATACCATTTATATTATATTATGAATAATATATTTCCTATCCTATAACCCTGTACACAATGTACACACATCTTGAGGTATATTCCTTGAATAAACGGTTTCAGTGTACAGGTAATATTGATTTCATATGTTGTTTTATGTATCTTTATGCATGTATATAGAAAGCGATGGTCCTATAATATTGTGTATGGGAGTTTCTGTATTGATTAGATACACAGGGTAGACTGTGTATTTTATACATTTTGAATACGAATTTAAAGAGCAATATCAATAAAGAAACTCCCATGAAAAATTGTAATTACGAATTAATATAATGGCAATAGAATATAATTATATGTTATACATTTGGAATACGAATTTGCAAAAAGAATATCGATACAGAAACTCCCATGGAAAATTGTAATTATGAATGAATATAATTCGAATACAATATGAATATAATATAAATATGTACAAGCACGGGTGGTTTTACCACCAATAAAGCTGTACTAAAGAAAACTGGGATGACGTACACAAAGTGCACGATTGTTGACACGTCATTGTTGCACTCCATTAATTCTTCTTTGCCGGAAACCCTTTTGGGCGATTCTTCTTAAGCCAATCCAACTTTTCTCTGTAGGCTTGCAACCGGTCCGCATTGTCTTGATCAACAGTGTCGGAGGACTGGTGGGCAAAACGAGCGGTCCTGTAGAGACAGTTGGGAATGAAGTAGTAATGAATAAGTACTAAAGTCAAGGAAGTGAAATGATATAATAAAAAATATGTAATATAAGAAAATGAAATATTAATGACAAGCACACTTACAGTACTCCCTTGTACTCGTCATGAGAGTGGTCTGTACTAGGACAGGAGTCGTCATTGTCCATTGACTCGTCCTCCAGCGCAAAGGCTTCCGGCTGGAGATGTGCTGAAGGATCCGACGGATGAATCGCCCGCAGCTCATTGATAATGCCATCCAGAGACCTTCGTAAAACAGGACATGAGACATTTATATTACAGAACACGAGCTATACCATGGGGTATATTTGATACTATATTTTATATTTTATTTGACTATCTCATATTGGAAAAAAGTACAAGAAATATTACTATGAAATATTATGAAACATAAAAAATATACCAGGGGGTATTTTTTATGTTTTATTTGACTATCTCATAATATGAGATAGTCAAATACAATATAAAATATACCCCATGATATATTTTACATGTTTTATAATATGTTATAGTAATATTTATTTATATTCATGTACTTTTTCCCAATAATATTACAATATCTCATATTGTACAAAATATATAAAATATTACTACAAAATGTTATACAATATATGGAATGTATCCTGCGTCAAGCATACCATTCTGTTTCCCATGGGAAGGTCGTCGTTAGATAGTCCGGATCGGAGATAGAGACACCAAAGCGAACCATGACCACATCCAAATTGTTGAGGAAGTCTTCACTCAAATGCATGAGAAAGCCTGTCCACATTCGAGTACCTGAGAATTGATTATGTCATGGAATTACACGTGGCAATTACGACATGAAAAAAAGTATAAGATTTAAAAACATTTATTAGAAAGTGAAGTCTCAGCCTCGCCGGCGACTTTGTCGTCAAACGGTACTGGTTCTTCGTCAGGGAAAATGCGGAAGCGTTCGAGATCTTCCTTCCGCATTGTCTTGTAATGAAGGGCAATAAATTTGCGAACGTTGTGATGCAACCGAGCAAGGTTGTCAGTGACAGGGGTTGGCACCCCATAAATCTTGAATACAACTACCATACAAACAAGATGACAATATGGAATGTGTAGCAATTAATAATACTATTAATTACAATTACAATTAAAATGAATGAATTAAAAAATAATAATTAGTAATAACAATTCAAATGAATTAATTAAAAAATAATAATGAGTAATAATTAATAATAAGTAAACTCACGTTCCCGAATGACTGAATGACAAATAGCCTGTGGGTTGGGAAAGAACTGGAATTCAGCCACAAGTTTCCCAGCTTGGCGAGCCACCAGAACGAATCGACACCAAGCTGCAGTCGTTGAAATCGGAGTATTATAGAGGATGTTCTGAGGAATGGCGTTGATGTATAATAAAATAATATAATAGTATTGTAATAGTATACGAAATATGAAATATTATATAATAAATATTATTATATTATTATACTATGTATATATTATATATTATATTACAATTCAGGGTCGTCCATTGAGGCTCCGCCACGATTGTACTTGAAATCCATCATTGGCTTCGCCAGAGCGCCCGACATGGTTCCCCGGATGTGGTCGGGAAACTGCTACCAAATTCATCATACCCTGCCTCTGGCTTTGTTGGGGGTAGCTTTTTTTTAGTTGAAGTAGATTCTCGTGGTTGCTTTTTTTGGTAGAAGTAGAAGCCATATCTGTACTTGAAAGAAAAAGGAATTTCAGAAACGAAACATTAGTTTTACTCATTACTTTCTCTTGAATTCCTTTCCGTTTTCAATAATATTAATTAATGTTATTACTCAACAAAGCTATGCTTACCTTTAACAGAACTGTATTGACAATTTCAATACCCAAAAAAATTGTCTCACTAACGAGGATGACGGAGATACTTCACTTCAGTTACCGGAATAATATTTTGATGGACCCCAGGTGGCCCGTGTTGTGTATAGCGTGACTGGACAGTTATTTCTGACGGAATATTAGGGGAACCAGATACTAGACCCCTATACTGAGGCGTGTAGAAGTTGTCCAATTTATTAAACCGAAAATTTCCAAATTCACCAGACTTCAAAGATGTGGTATTGAAGTCTTCCCGCCGCCTCCAAGTAACTCTCTTTAATTCTTGATCACCTTTAACAAGAAAGTAGAGAGGATGAACATTTTTGTTTTGGTTTTTTTTGGCTGAGACAAAAAATGTTTCTCCCCAAAAAAAAATCTAAACAAAATTGTTCATCCTGTCTATTTACAAGAAACTTGTTTACGTTATGCACATGTATATAAGTAATGTTCATTGCACTGATCCGCTTTAGTAATGCAAGTCCATGTACATGATCATTGATTGATCGCATTTATCTCCCTCATGTTCTACTACATTTGTATTGAGTGTCTTTCACTCAAAAGCACTGATTAAAGTGAAAAACCGAGTCCGAGTTTCAATGAGCAGTGCTTTTTTGGCAGCTTTGTTTGGCATTCATATCAGAAAATAAAGGACCGGTTTTCCGCCGTACAAAATGAGGATTTCGGTAATAATTTAAATGAATTGGAGTTTGTGTGAGTTGAACGCCGTTTTAAACTTTATCTCACATTCCCGACATCTGTAGATCCAAGTTTGTTTGGCTTTGCAAATATTTTTCAATTAAGTATGTCTTGTTTTTTGTCTGACATTAAATTCAATTTACATTTTAAGTTTACTTGTTTGGGAACATATTCAGGAATGTTTCCGGAAACATTCCTAGCAACTTTGATTCTGAAGTGTAAATTCCCGCTTTTCCTCTTGCCACAAAATCTAAATGAAAGCTTTTTATGTAGAAAAATCTTGGAGAATCCCAATTGAAATTTTAGTTCGGAATAATATAGAAATTTTATATGAGAAAATCATTTGGTTTTCAAATGGAAAATCCAAATTAATTAAACGGGAAATTTTGAGTTTAAAAGATTAAAGAATTGAATTCGAGTTCTTTAATTGTTTACTGTGTACATGTTTTCGTCTTGTTTATTTCACTTTTATGTGTGACTTTATTATTATATTTTTTTTTTCATTTACATATGTTAAATGTAGTTTAAATGAAATGTGGTGTTTCTTGGCCTTGGAATATTTTGAGGCGGGAAATGGAAAATTCCAGGGCATTTAAAAGTTTTTTTGGGGAGTGTTTTCCGCATTTATTCATTTTCCTTTTATTAGCAGTCAGCAGTCATTATCGAGATTTTTTTGGTGTTTCTCATGAGGTGGGATATCCTTGCCTCGGAGTCGCTCCCTCAGGACACTTTCCTGACTTGGGTCGAGGCGGGTATTTTTGGATTTAAAATTACTCGAAAAGCCACAACCTGTCGCGCAATATTTAGTGTCTGCGAGTTCGGGGCGGTAGCGAGTGGGGGCATTGTCATAGTCACTGGGGAGATCCGGGCGAGCGCGAGTGCTCACATTGAACGCCCAAAAGTTTTCACCCCAACAAGTTGGGTGATAGTCAGCCGGGCGTGCGGGTTCATACGTTCCCGGGCCGGGTTTCCCTTCTTGTTCCACTGTTGGCCACATTGGCGCCACCACTGAGATTCGCTCCCCAGTACTTTTTTGATCCCGGTTCAATTTCGAGAGCTTCCCTTTGAGAAGGTTGTAGCGGTTGAACAGATCCTGTGTGTGTGGAATTGGAATTATACAAATCAAATGTCCCGGGTTAATTTTTTTTTACAAATAAAAATGGGACACTCCAGCCCAATTTTTGGGGATCTTTGACTAAATTTTTTGTCGGAATTTGTCGTTCAATTGGATTTAAAAATATATAGGAAACAAATCATTAATAAAATATTCGCAGGGGAAATTCCAATTCAAAACAAATTCATTTTGATCGAAATTCAGTCAAAAATTGAGCCAACAACTCATTTTTTGGCCTTAGATTTTGATCGAAATTCAGTAAAAAATTGAGCAAACAACTCATTTTTTTGACCTTAGATTTTGATCGAAATTCAGTAAAAAATTGAGCAAACAACTCATTTTTTTTTACCTTAGATTTTGATCGAAATTCAGTCAAAAATTGAGCAAACAACTCATTTTTTTTACCTTAGATTTTGATCAAAATTCAGTTTGTAATATTGAATACATAATGAAATTTCAGTTTCAAATTATTTGTACAAAAAATTCAATTTCGATCCAAAATTTGCTCAAAATATCTGGATAAATTCAGTTTTGGACAGAAAATTCATTTAAAATATTTGGATTCTATATTCTTAAAGACATTCCAATAAAATCCGGATATGATGGAAAAATTTGATGAAAAAATTGGATTTCGAACCAAAAAATTTCAGTCAAAAATCCGATTTCAAATCAAAATTCGATGAAAATTCTGACTTGAATGGAAAAAATATATGATGGAAAAATGAAAATGGACATTGTTGACTTCAAAAAGTAAGCCAAAGGACGATTTCTAAAATTCATGGCCATTGTATGATCCAAATTTTTTGGGGGAGGGGGGGGGGGTCCAAACTGACCTGTTTCATCGAGTTCAAAATCCCATATTGCCCCGGTTCAAGTGTATTCCTGGGTCGTTTGTAGTATCCATGAACGGTTTCAAATCGGGCGGGAGTGAAGCAATCATACGGTCCTCGACCACTCACACGCTTCCCCACCAGATCCTGAATGGAGGACTTGGTCTCGTAGTCTCCCGGCCCTAATGAACTCCCAATAGTTTTAAATGTTCCCGCTCGGACATCACACGGCCCAGACTTCATCATTGGAATGATTGACGCATGTTTGAGACGATCCAGCAGTTTTTGATAGTTGTCATGTGGGTTTCCGTAGGCTCCGGGATCTGGACAATCCATTTTCACGTATTCTTTTCCAAAGCGTGGGGTACAGCTGTACATTTGACCTCGGGTCGTTCGGAGACGGACTTTCCGGCGGCATTCGTAGTAGTGCGGATCGTAAGTTCCCGGGCCCAGATTTCGCGGCTCCTCTCGTTTGATGTACTGTCATTTTTTTGTAACGTTTTTTTTAACCATTTCATGGAAATATTTGAAATTTTGTTTTGCTATAAAATTTGGCCATTTAATGGAAATGTTTGCAATTTTTTTTTATAATATATAAAATTTGGTCCATTTTCAAAAGACGTGTGAAAATTTGAAAAAAGAGCTTGCAAATCAAATCAACTTCTACTGAAATTGCTGAATCTAAAAAAAAAGGGCGCCAAAAAACGAAAAATCAATAATAACGAAAACGAAAAATGGACAGGACTGACCTGATGTTTCTTGAGAATAAGTGTTGGCAGGCGAAACTCGGGCTCCATATGATTAATTGCATAGCGCCAAAGTCCCCTTGAAAACCTTCGTTGGCCACCATTTTTATTCGAGGGATCCAGCGGATTCTCTGTCCCTCCAGCGCCACCTTCCGGCGTCTCCAAATAAAACGGCGCCACATTATCCAACAACAGTTTATACTTGTGCGTGGTCGCTCCTCCTCCTCCCATGGAATTATTATCATCCACACCCGTCGGCGTATATCCAGTCGTAGTAGCAATGGATGAGCCAGCGAATCGTGGAGCTTGCGAATTCGCATTCGCATTTGAACGTCGCGCGCGGTTCCCCACTTCTGACTCCACAGCCGCATCTTCTTCCTCTTCCATCGTTTCATTCGCCTCTGAATCCCCTGAAAAAGAAACCACAGACATTGTAAATCAAGTTGTGGAATTTTTTTGAAAACAACGCGCGCGCGCCAAAAAAAAAATTTAATTTTGAACCTGTGATGAATTTTAATTTATTATATACCTTCGGATCCATTTTCATTGGTCCGCCCACTTTGAGCCTCAGTGAATTCAGACTCGGATTTGGTAGAGCGAACTTGCGCTCGCCAGATGACGTTGAGTAAATGTGGGAGGATTTTCTCGCGCGGGATTTGCTGGAGCTCTGCCGCATTGATCCCTGCCGCATATTTCTGAATGTCAATGACAAAGCGCTCTTTTTCCTCATCGCTCAAGTTGAGTTGACGGACGGCCGCTTGGAGCGGGATCATCCATTCATTTTCCTGATTTGCTCGCAAGTCCTCGTCCAATTTCCCACGGACCGTCGTCAAAAATGGGCGCGCGATGAGCTGATTCAAATTCATCTTGCACCACCACACACCAAATCCCGCCGCTTTTATATCAATTATATATATATTTTTTATATATTCCCACACAGAAAATCCGAAACACAAATTCAAATGGCAAATGGTGACGACTGCAAAATAAATCTATACAAATACATGTTTTCTCGTTGGCGGGTTTCCAAATATACAAAAAAAATATCCCGCCAAAACTAAATGCGGTTTAAAATATGTTTTTTTTGTTTTGTCAATTAATTCAAATCCCGCGCACGATCCGGCTTTAAATTATTACTGATGATGAGAGTTGAGCGGGGCAAAATGAAACGAAATATATATATGTTGAAATTTAAAAAAATAATCGCCTTTGTACGTGATGTCCGATTTCGCTTAAAATGAGGGGAAAACAAAACACAACCTTGTTGTTTGATGCTGGACAGATTTGATCAAAAAAACGATCACCCTGACGACAAAAAAGGAATACGCTGCAATATAAAGGGAATTTTTTCTCACAAGAATATTGGAGAAATGTGTGAGTATTGTTTTTAATTCGTGACAAATAACACAGTGGAGACAGGAAAATTAGTAAACATATAGAAATTCTTGAATCCGAATTCTTGCTAGACAGCGCGGGTTTTCTCAAAATTAATTTTATAGCCAATCGTAATTTAAATATAGTACGTCCGGATTTCCTTGGTTGAATTCTATAGCTGAAAAATGTACATGTGTGTACTATTATTTTCAAAATGCCGAAATCGTGTTGACAAATCCTGCAATGAACGGCGCGCGGCGTTCAAATCATGCAAATGACAAACGGAAATATTCAAGAGCCCAGAGAAAATGAACAAAAAAGCAGTGGAGAAATTGTTTGTAGTATTGTTTTGTTTTTTTTAACATTTTAATGTTAATTGTTAATTATTAATTGCAATTAAAGTCATAAAAAATGACGATGTTTTTTTAGCACCGTGTCCCGCTACAAAATTCAGTAAAATAATGAGCCGCACAATGTACAAATATAAATAAATAAATTTAAGAGCAGTCGCACAAAAGTCGCAATGCGGGAGGAAAATAATAAATAAATAAATCAGTAAGTGAGTAAAATTAAGTATAAATCCTTGATTAATTGATGATTAACTGATTGATGGGGGTGAATTTAAATTCGAATTGGAATTCAAATTTAAATTCAAATTCAAATTAGCCCGTCCCACCCCCGAGAGCTCCCAATGATGTAAAGAAAGGACCAATAAACGGAAGTCCATTAGCAAAGGTTTGAAATTGGGAAAGTGTGGGGGCTCCTCCTCCAGCTCCTCCTCCTCCAACAGCTGTAGCTCCACCTCCACCTCCGGCTATATACATTCAAATAAAATCCAAACCAACAATCAATTCCCACATTTCAAAAATACGGACTTGAAAAAAAAAAACATTGGGCACCGGGATTCGAACCCACAGATTCTCTCTCATTTACTAATATAAATTTATACAATTTCTTATATGATTAAATCTTTAGCTCACGTTTGCCTGGTTTGGCACCGGCTGGAGCTAAAGAAATGACATAGAAAAAAAGAACAAGGTCAAAAGCAGCGTGGAGGAAAGGGTGGGAAATTTTCAAATTCAAATTTCAAATGTCAAATTTAAATTCCCTAAGGATTTCTATATTGATATTTAAATATGAATATACCTGTGGCTGCTGCAGCGGCTGGAGCAGCGGCGGCAGGAGCGGCGGCCGCAGGTGCTATATGAGTGTGAAAACAGAAAAACGGGATCGATAGTTTTGGCTAAGTTAAAATGGCTTATTGTCCATGGATACGACTGACTTTTGTTTAATGTGGATACGAAGATGTTAACAATTGCAATTCATGATTCTCGGAGGTTGTGTGTGTATATGGTGGGTACAACTAAAACATCGTAATAGATCCGTCGGTATTTTTTATGTTGAGTTTTTCCTATAGGGCCGCACAGTGATAGAAATTCAATGTAAAAGCGCCCCACAAGAAATAACTTCAGATTTAGTTTAAAAGGACCACTATACAATGTAAAAAAATGAGCAGATTTTAGAAGTAGGGGCATAATTTTCCAGTGACCAATTTTCACTTCTATCCACAAAATTATAAATGCTACAAAGTTGGCAATTATACCGTTTTAAAGTTCTCAGAAAAAACACCATAATTTGCCACCTTCGTCAACTATTTTTTAAAAGTGTCTAATTTTAGGTTCTGGATGTCGATAATTTTTTATTTGTTAATTCGGCTTATTTGCCAACGGAAAATATTTTTTTCAAGCCAAAAGCAATGTTAGAACCGGAAACATAATTTCTTGAAAAAAGGCTTTTAAAACGGGCGACATTTTTTTAGCTTTTAAAATTACGCGATGACTCTCTTCCTTTTTTTTCTCCAGATCAAAACTAATTTTGTAGATAGAAGTGAAAATTGGTCACTGGAAAATTATGCCCCTACTTTTAAAATTTGCTCATTTTTTTACACTGTATACTGGTCCTTTTAAACTAAATCTGAAGTTGATTCTTGTGGGGCGCTTTTATACATTGAATTTCTATCACTGTGCGGCCTTAGGAAAAACTCAACATAAAAAGTACCGACGGATCTATTACGATGTTTTAGTTATACCCACCATATATAATACACACACAACCTCCGAGAATCATGAATTGCAATTGTTAACATCTTCGTATCCACATTAAACAAAAGTCAGTCGTATCCATGGACAATAAGCCATTTTAACTTAGCCAAAACTATCGATCCCGTTTTTCTGTTTTCACATTCATATATTAAATATAAACAGAAATGTAAATCACGTATGTACATGTACATATACTTTAACTGGGATTCGAACCCTAGACTCTCTCGTCATTGCATTTCAATGTTAAATTCTGACCTGCTGCTGCCGGAGCTGCTGCTGCGGGAGCTGCTGCTGCCGGTGCAGGTCCGGCGGCTATAAAGAATTTTTAAGAAAAGAATCCAAAAATTTAAGACAAAAAAAAATGAAAGAATTTGAGTTTCAATTTGAATTTGAATTTATATTTGAATTTACCCGGGGCTGGGGCTGGGGCCGGGGCAGGGGCGGGGGCTGGGGCTGGGGCAGTGGCGGGGGCTGGGGCGGGGGCTGGGGCAGGGGCGGGGGCTGGAGCGGGGGGGCGTGCGATCGGCGGGATAATGACACCGCCTGCTCCGCCACCGCCTTGACCTGGTTTAACTGGATTGAAAATGAGTCCGGTGGCAAAGTTGAAATTCTCCATGCCTGGCGGGAGGGTGAGCGGGAAGACAAAGGGTTGACCCGACGTGAGAGCATTTAAAATCTATACATTCAGAGACGCGGGAAATTCAAATGTCAAAATGTCAAAATGTCAAATTGTCAAATTGTGAACACAAATTCTAAATAATACTAAAATATAAAATATATATGTCTCAAAGGTCAAGATCCAGGTCAAATGTACATTTGGACAAAGACAAAGACAAAGGTCAGGGAATTTTGATTTTGAAGTCGACTGAATTCTGAATTGGAATTTTGGAATGCATTTCCTTACCGAAGCCATGATGAGCGGTTTTTCCTCAGCCTCCGGCTTTCCTGAAGGAACGGCCACGTCTTGACTTGGAATTGAAACAGAAGCGGGAGATTTTGAATCCTCGTTTGAAAGTGCCGCGACGGCGGCGGCGGAGGCTGCACTTAAATTGGCAATCATCTGTTCCAGTTGGAGTTCCGCTTCCGCCAGGGACATCATCTCAGTTTTCTCCTCCTCGTCGTCCTTTTCCTCTTCCTTTCTACCGGAAGTGGAGGCGGAAGCGGGACCGGAAATGGAAATTGGATTTCCTTGCTCTTGTTGTTGTTGTTGTTGTTTTTGTTGTCGTTGTCGTTGTTGTGGATGTGGATGACTCCAAGTGGAATTTGGACCGGAAGGTGAGGGGGCGGAATTGGCCGTCACTGCTTCCGGTTTGGGCAACAATTCAAATTCCGGTGTGGACAATATGTCAAGGGTGGCGGCGACGGTTCCGTCCGGTCGGGGATCTTTGATTGGCTTGTTGTTGTCCGGTGACAACAACAACAATTCCGTTTCTGGTTTCTCTTCATCCACGAGCAAAAGAGCGAGGAGCACGGGACTCGAGGCTTTTCCCTCCTTTTCCTCATTACGACTTTGGATTTTCTCCGCCGAAGACGAGGACGCGACCGACGACACCGCCAGGATTTGTCCAGGAATTAAAGACGCCGCAATGTCCACTTGCGGATTTTGAGGGGCAGGAATGGCAATCAGATTTGAATCCGTCTTTTCCGGTGACGTCACAGCCAAATTAACATTAACAAGAGCAGCAGAAGCAGCAACAGCAATAGCAACAGGAGCCGTCACTTCCGGTTTCTCTTCCATTGGCATTGACATTGACATTGGCGCGAAATTTGAATTTAAATTCGAATTCGAATTCGAATGGGAAATCAAATTATTAGTAGAATCTTCCTTCTTCTTCTGATGCACTTGGATGATGATTTCAGGCTTAGAAACGACGGGGATTTCCTGAATTGGGACGACCGGAACCGGAACCGGAACCGGAAGTAGTCCAGATGGGGCTTTTTGAGGGACGATGATGATTGGCGTTTGAATGGCAGCTGAGACTGGAGCCAAAACCATATCCACAGGTTTCTCAATGAGGACGGAAGTCATTGTGTCTTCGGGTTTGGAAGGGATCAAGACGGATTGTTGTTGTTGTTGTGTTTGTTGTTGTTGCTCGGTTTTGGGCGGGAGATCCGAAAAAGTGGGAGCGGCTGGGACGGAAACGATGACGGCGGAAGGGGACAGAGGAAGAGAAGGAATTGAAAGAGAAGCGGGAGGAGGAGCGACTTCCGGTTCCTCTTTGACTGGTTCTGCTGGGACAGCTGAGATGGAAATTGAGACGGAAGCATTATTATTATTATTATTCAGTGTCGCTTCGGTTTTGTCTGGAACCGGAAGTGAGGGAGAAGTGAGGACGACGATAATTGTTGTGGAAGGAGGAGGAGCCACAGCCACGGGAGTAGCAGCGGCGGCGACGGGTTCGGCGACGGCGGCGGGGCGGGATGGTTGTGGGCGTGGGCGGTATTTGGACGGTTTATCCCCTTTTTTTCGGAGCAGCAATGTTTTTTCTTTGGATTGCTCAAAATCCGCGTCCGAGTTGGGCAGGGACTTTCGAAGGTTTTGATGATTTATAAGCATCGAACCGAATTCGGATGAGGCGGACTCGAGTGTTTCCAACTCCAACTCCAACTCCAGTTCCGGTTTCATTTCCGGTCCTGCCGGTTCTTGTGGTTGTGGTGGTTTGTCCGAATCTTTATCGGTTTTTTGGAGTGCCGATTTGAATTCCGTAGGAAGTTTGGAGTAGTCCGAGTCCGAGTCTGAGTCGACTTGATCATTTAGATTGCTGACGCGGGTCAAGTCTGCTGCTTTGGGGAGGTTTTGTTTGAGGAAATCCAGTGGGATTTGGCGGGCGGAGGAAGGATTCAAATGGACCACACAGAAGAAGACCAAGGAAATCGGAAGGAATCTATATATTTGACATTTTGGCGGAAATATACGAATATATAAATAATATATATTTTGAATGTGTCATTCTGTCATTTTGACCACAAGAGAAATTTTCTAGGATTGTGATTGGGATTTCGTAAAATAAATAAATATGTATCGGTTTGAAAATCCCGCAAAATAATGTGGAATACCTTTTTAATTGACATTGACATTATAACATTATGAATGTGGAATTGTATATATATACCTTAAAACTCTCATCGTTTGTGTGGATTCTTTTCGCGGCCGCGGCGGCGATAATGGTTTTTTCCTGTATATTTTTATTATATATGATTTCCTTTCCTAATACAGGACAAAAAAAAAGAAGCAAAAGGAGATGTCTTGTGAATATATTATGTATATGAATGAAAATGTGGTGTGGACGGACGGACACTTCAAAAAAAAATTCAAGGTGAAAGTGCTGTGTGAAAAAATTAAAAGGTGTGAGAGTGAGAGGATGAGAGGATGAGAGTTGCAGGTTGCAGGTTGCACGCAGCACACACAGTTCCAATTGATATATTAATATTGATGATGATGATGATGACGGGAAGAAACGAGGATTTGAACTGTGAGGAATAAAACTCTCACAGATGACATTTACATGTCATCTCCAGACTCTGACCATCATTTTGTATAATATGTGTGTGTGCGTGTGCGTGTGTGTGGAGTTAAGTGTAAAGTTAAAGGGATGTGTTTGAAGGGCTCTTCAGATCCTTAAACCTCTACGGAACATCACAGGTGTTTGTGTTTGTGTGCGTGTGTGTGTCTGTTTGGAGGTATAAGAACAAAAGGAATGGCTCACAGGAACTAAGACATACCGTTCTCTCTCTCTTTTCAATAGATACCTGTGCGTGTGTGTGTGTGTGTGTGACATTTCCGTTATGGATATTTTGGATTTGTGTGATTGTGTGATTGTGTGGAACTGTGGCAACTGGAACTCTCCTGCTTAATTCTTCTTATGCTGCTGCTGTACTGCTGCTGAAGCTTGAACTCGGATGACTCATAACGGGACTTTCTCTCTATTTTGTTCTCCCTTCAAATCCACACACACACACACACAAGAAATCCACAGTTTCGATTTCGATTCCAATTCCAAAATTCCAATTCATTTCCACATTCCATGGTGATTGACATTGAGGATCCCGTTTTCTGGAAACTGGACAGTGGACACGGGACACAATTCTACATATACAATCCCTTTAAATATATATATTTAAAGGACACTCCTTATATGGAAGCTTTTAAATTTGAAGGAAGTTCCCGTTTGGACTTTGGCCACAAATCTATGTACAATTGTACATGTATATATGTAATTTGAATCCTTTTCAATTCTTATAATTCTTTCCATTCGGTCGGTGACGACTTGAGCTGATTTCAGTTCAAAATTCAAGTGTCATCGCTCTCTCTCGTGTGGACACAGCTCTCAAACGGGACTCGTCACATTTACTATATAGGTATACTGCTATATTATTAATTAAAATATGAATTTAATGAAACAAAGGCGGGGGGGGGGGGGGTGACGTGAGACAAAATTCTGTCTCTCTGTGTGTGTGTGCGTGTGTGTGGAATTTCCATTTAGATATATTGCATGTGTGCATGATATTTGGATGTAATGTGAATGTGAATGTGACGTTCATTCATGCATGATGAGATGAGAAAGTATTGATGTCATGACAAATGACAAATGAATCATTTTTGGTAATGACAGAGTTAAATGACGAAGGAAAATTGTTAAGCTTATGGAGCTCAAAACTGATGGAAATGCACACGTGGTGACGAGGAATATTATGACAAACAAAGAATCTTTGACAATGACAAAAAGAATGTATATATATATAAAATGTGAGAGCTGCGGATTTTATTGGGGGGGGGGGGGGGGGGGGGGGGGGGGGG
>JAIUND010002758.1:0-20082 GCA_034699125.1 Gisinianus flammeolus | reverse complement strand
TGTGGAAAAGATTCATTTACCACTAAAATAAAGTCAATCGATATGACTTTGCGGGACAACAAAAGCTTATTGGGAAATCGGGACCAAATTTTGTTGAAGGATGCAACGCATAGACAGACACACAGCCGAAATCCGCCGTGTGGACGGCGGGCTTTTTTCTAGTATATATATATTTTATACCCATGATATAATATGTGTAGTGGCCCTTGATGTATTTGTAGTGTATGCACTTGGTCTCTGAATCTCAATACAATGTGAATGTGTCTACTTACTCCCTCAAAGTGTGTAGATAATAGAGCTTTTCAAGTGTTTCTCTTCACCATCACGTCAAGTCAATTCAAGAGTCTCTCTATATATATGTTCCTCCTCGTTGAGTTTAAGCGATTTTTCGGGTTCTATTGTTCCCTTGACTTCCACTATTACACTATTGCATCATCCACTATATGCATCCAGTACAAAAAGTACGTACCAATGCGTTCTTTCCATATGAATATCTGTATGTCTTATGTATATAGTTTATGTGGTTTTGGATATTCAAGGGTGTTGTAACTGATCTTCCCCCATTTTTTCCGAATCTTTTCCTTTTCCCTTCGTTTATCCGTCTGCAGACTCAAAGTACATACGTAAAGCGGATTTTTTTCTTTCTTCTTTTCATTCTGATTATTGTGGATCTGATTTGATTTTTTTACACTTCTTTTTGTGGACGTGGAGGAACAAATGAATCTGAATGTTATCTACTCGGTGTAATGACATTGGAATGAGTGTTTAAATGCTTAAAGTGTGACTGAAATGAAAAACAAGACAACGTTACGTTTGCTTGATCTGTATTTTATATAGTATAAATGGGGATTTTATTTTATTTTCACAACTCCCCTTACTGCTTATTGATTTGTTTAGACTTGTGAGTGTTAAAAAAAGTAGGGAAAAAGAAGCAAAAAGAAAAGAGAGAGAGAGAGAGGGAGAGGAAAGTTGCGAGAGTCACAAGTTGCATTTGACGGGATACAAAAATGAGCATTAAGTCTGGGTTGAATTGACGCATAAAATTTATTCATTCTATATAGAAATGGCCCTTTAAAAGTAATATGAACATGGTAAAAATACATTTCTTTTGCGATAATACAGAAATTCTGTTCTCTTCCGTTTCGCTCCATCAACTTTACATGATATTTCACTCTCATTGCCAAATTGGCAAGTTTTTTTTCTCTTCTGTTATTCATCCTTTTTTTTATACAAGTCTTTTCGTGGCTCGCTAGTCCCGGTCGTCGTCGAGTGTTGACAGCTCACAAACTTCTCATTTTTTTTTTTTGAAACATTCTCCCTCTAACTAACCTGTTATTTATATCCATATCAAGAAAAAAAGGATAAACATAGAGACTACGGATAAAGTGAATAACACAAAAAATGATTATAATGAGCTGAAATGATAAAAAAACAGTCTATTACAGAGCTTGACAAAATTGAGTATCAAGTTTTAAGCTAAATTAGACTGTGGTAAATAAAATAAAATTTCTGATTTTTTATCCGGGCCTAATTTCATTGGTGGCGATGAGTCTATATCACTCTGCAATACAATTCTGATAACTATTCTGATTAGCATTTCTATTAATTAGCAGAGAGAAGAGTTTCACGGTTGGTGAGAAAGTTTGGAGTAACCATAATACTTAAAATAAAATAAGAATGGACCATAACCAAAGCCAGTGTTCAATCTAGTGTAAGAATGCTCCAGAACATCCAGACACGATCATCCTGCCCCTACCAAATTTATAATAATAATTATAATAATAATAAAAGTACCAAAGTGCGAATGAAAAAGAAATAAGAAGAGACTATATTTGTACAGGCTGAATGTGCAACAGGGAAGTAAAGAAGTAAAGCGCTCACGAATGACTAGAATCAAAGAATTAAACCCATGAAAAGAATACATATATATACAAACTCAAGGAAAGGATTTGTGTAGTAATTTGAAAAGTTCATTATGTATACACAGTCACATAGGATATAATCAGTTTTTATTAAATTACTAACGGACCCCACACAACTTGAACCATAATACAGATTGTACAGTAGTAGTTTTCCTATACTCCGGCTTCTGAAAATCATATGAACAAAGGGAGCTCTGAATTAAACTTGGAATAGAGTGGTGGTAGGAAGCAAGTAAAAATACTACAGAGTATTTAAAATGCAAAACCGTAAGATAAAAGGAAATGAAAAGGAAAAGGAAAGGAGATTCAGGGGTAAAAGATTTTCCATGTCACCTTCACAATTAAACATGTACACGTTCAACGTAAATCTCTCTTTGCAAGTTATTAAAACTCTACTTTCCTCTTTTACTCCATTTAAATCTCTCATTCTCTCTCTCTCTCTCTCCCGTGCATTCCCATTTCTTCTATCTTACGGATACTGCGACGTATTAAATGGAAAAAAAGACACAAGATTTCACTTGGACAATCTCATTCATTCATTCATTGGGTGACAATCGCCACACATCGTTAGTGCACACCATGAAAAAAAAACTATTCCCTCAAAAAATTCGTGCATATCCATAACGTTTTAAAGTTTTTTAGCATATGTTATTTCCACGTTGAACAAGACGGGAAGGCTACAAGCCGTGTGAAAAATATCAGATTAAGATTAATATGCAAAAAGGGGGAGCTTCCCTCTTTGCTACTGCAAGTCTTCACCCTGCCACACTGACTGTTGTATACACACGATTACTCAAAACCCAAATGAGTATGACAACGACGACTGCATTTATACTCGTAGCACATATAGACCTACTGATACACAGTGAGTCAGTAGGAATACAGACTAGAGAAACATAATAAAAACAAAGTAGGACGAGGAAACAAGTGAAACAAAAGTTCCCTGTATTTTTGGTCTAAATATTTCTTGCCAATCATCACAGTGTCCTGGCATTTAAATTCCAAGCACCGTTTCCTATTTGCATAAATGCAGTGTGTGTGTGTCAACGTCCAAGGTGCACTGAGTACAGAGTACAGTACTAGAATTTAAATGAAAGGAAACAGAATTCTGATCGTCAGAATGATTTCTGCTTGAGTGTGTTTAAAAGCAGGTGAAATAGCCCCTTCATTCTTCCAGTTCTTTCATATCCAAATATAGTGCTTATACGGGAGTGTTTGTATTCATATACACACACACACGGTGTGATATATCATATTACGTATCATATGAGAGTGAGAGTGAGAAGAATCCTGTGGAATTCTATACATATGGGTAATCTGTGGCTAATGCTAATGTACTCAGTACGTTTCTCTCCTTTCACTAGCTTTCATTTAATTCATTTACAGTGTTACACACTACACAACTACACACACACATGGTGTTAGAAATTTTAGACCACTTCTCCCATTTCCCTGCTCCTGCTTTTTGAATCTTTGAATATTCAAGGAGAATAAACAAAAGCTTCAATGACAGAGACAAATAATTCCAGAGTTTTTTTCACAGCTCCTTCTTTTCTTTTAAAAAACTGTCTCAACTCTCCCTTTACGTTCCAGATTTGTACGCATTAGATTGTATATGTAATGTGTGTACATGTAGGGTGACGAGCTTCATAATGGCCCTTCATTTATCTTTTCCTACTTGCTCTACATTGGTCTACAGGTATTCAGTACGTACTCAGTAGTACACACTCAGAATACTACCACACTTGAGTACAATGAACTTGACACGAATGCATATGTGTGAGGGTTCGCCAGTGTATGTCGATGTAGGTACTTACAAGTGAGGCTACCTTTTGGTGTTCTTTCTTTCCTTGTTCCATGTTTCATGTGGACAGCTAGAGCTGCTGGAGAGCTGGAGAGTTTTTTGAATCGGTGAGAAACATTATCCTTCACAAAAACTGTAGTCATTAGCTACGGAGAGCATTTACATCGTTCACTGCATTTCCTCTATAGTCTCATGTAAACTCATATAGTTATTGCTATGCAAATTCTTGGAAATGCAATCATTCAATGACACTGTCAGGGAAAAAGAGAGTAAAACTTGAAAAAAAGCCTACAGACTCTGAGAATTAATTTTTTATTTTATATATACATATGTACATGCAATATGTACCAAGAAAAGTCTTTACTTGTATCTTTGATTTCAAGTGGGAAAAAGTTTTTAGTTTCCCGAGGTTTTTTCACAGTACACAGTTCATAGTGCCTCCCTGGTTTTTTTCCGTTTTTTGTACCTATTTGATTAGTCTTATTCTTTAGTATTATTACTATGAAAGATTTATTATAGTTTATTATATAGTTTTATGACTTGAGCTAATTATTTGTTTTTTTCTGTATTGTTCCAGACAAACCCACAAACAAAAAAAGTTTTTTATTTCTTGCATCCCTTTATAGTTTTATCACTATTTCTTTTCCTTTACATTTCAACCATGTAAATATAGCAAGAGTTTATTAGACTTGTTTGTTCAAGAACTATAAATTCTGTGTGAAAACTTGAGTAGAGTCTACAGATAAACATAGCCAATCACCACGTTCTCCAGTTTCTTGTACTTATTGTGTATGTATACATGTCTTACATGTGTGTACTTGTGTACCTCCTCATCCTATCTCCATGTAGAATTTTATACATTTCCAACAAAAGTTTCATTGCGAATACGTACACAACTGTAATCTACAGTCATCAATATCATGGACGGAGGATTTATTACATCAGCATATTGATTTTAGTCTGTGAGTGTGTGTGTGTCTGAGTGTGAAGAAGTGAAAAAGAAGAAGGCCTCATTATATCGTATTTTTATAAAAATCTTGAATGCTTATTATCGCCTCTAGTGTGTTAATCTTGGAACATATATCCAGAGTGAATACAAAGAAAAAAGCAAGCGAATAACAATAGAAATAAAACGCTGAATGAAAACCCCGTTTTTATCATTGTCAGTATACATATTCATTTTGAGTAGCATGTGGTCTACTCTTGGTATTGTTAATACTGATGTGTATAGTGGTCGAGTGTAATCAAGATTGTATAATGTATGCAGATGCGATTGTGCATTTTTATTTTTCGGCAGGAAAAGGAAATAAGAAATAACAAAAGTAAAGTGTAGACGAGAGAGTAGTATAAACTTCAAACTTGTCTATTATTGCTCTATAAATGCAGATTTGTGTTTTTTATTGTTGTAATGCACCTTCAAGCTGCTTCCCCAGATACCAGATAAACGATATAACAAAAACCATGCCATTTGCTCTACATCCACAGTCTACACAGTTTTACTTTTACATATAGTAGAAATGCAAAAGACGATGGACGAACTTGTAGTGTAATTATGGGAGCTGTTGAAGATTTAACTGGACAATGGATGGATTATTACAGTACGATATGTACAAAGATTATATATAGTGCATAACTGATGTGTGTAAAACTCGCTCATCGCCGCTGTCTTCCTTTCGATTAGCTCGTGAAGAAAAGGTAATTTGTTGTGCATATTGAGAGTTAGGAGAGTCAAATAGTGTTTGTATACATATATATATATATAGATAGAATTGTATGTACCTGCACAAAGTTAAATAGGCTTCTGCTTGGGACCTGCCTTGTTGCTTGTGTGTCTGCTCCTTGAGAATAAATAGAACCAACTTCCACTCTGGTATAAAGCTAAAGAGTAAAGAGTAAAAAGTAAGAGGGATAGTAAAATACCTCTGGACTCTGGACACTTCCTGATCTTAAACATTCACATCACGTTCAAGATGCATTTTAGGGCTTAAACTTGAAGTTTTTTCCCCTTTGTGCCGCCCATAAACTCGGGTAAATACTCAATGTGTCCAGTTCTTGATCCAACTCTTTGAGCTTTAATAATATTGCGAGTGAAATGCTCATACGTAAACGTATTCATATTTTCTCACTAGGATATATACACAAAATAGTCATACATATACATGCACATTTATTATACATCTGACATATTGTATATATATATATATATGATATATATCTATGAGGAGTAAATTTCAGTCATAACTTTACGTTTTCTATGCGATGGAGTCCAAAGTCAAACTTCAAAATTTACCTCCAACTAATAACTGACCGATGAGGATGTTGATGTGGATTATTGTGGATGCAACAGTTCCTCTCAGCTCGTTTTTGACATAAATTGCTCATTTTTTTAATGGTTTTCCAACATAAAAATGTACATTGGCATTCATAATTCATTTACTGGAAATCCATTATGGTCAATTTTTTTGCACTCATTTTACGATATGTTTCCTTGTATTTCTTTTGAGGAGCAATAGGAATTGCATATCTGTATATGTATATTGTATATTGCAAGATTTTTGAAATCCAAGCAAAAGAAATCAATTGCGGTTTGAATGTTTAAAATGCACCTATATACTTTATATTTTAATTTTGAAAAATACCAAGGATGTTGAAATGTCAAAGTCCCTTTTCCCTTTTTACAATGACACAGTCATAATTTAACATTTTCCACAGTCTACCTGCGATAACACTGTGAGCACCGTTTTTTTTCGTACGAAGTATAGTGATTTTTTCTCCTTGACGATTTGATCTGATTCCAAACAAAACCTTGTGGATGTGGATGTGTGTTGTGTGTGTGTACTTTTAGATTGTAGACGAGAATCGAGAAAAAATAGTGAAGGAGGCGAATGCTATTAAAAGTAAATTGGATTGCCCTAAAATTGCTTCACTGTCTACTCAAGCAGAGCAACACTAGAGAAATTCTAGCTACCTACCTATATATATTTATATATGTATATATTGATGCTTCTGCTGTAGGCTTTTCCTTCACCGAAAAATCCATTTAGATTTTAAATCTTCTGCTTCTTCTTCTTCTTTAGATATCAGGAGCGGATCAAAGCTCTTTATATATTGTTGTACGTAATGGAGGCTGTTAGCAGTTCAGACTACAGCCGAGTAATACAGACTCGAATCGGTCCTTCCAGTAATTACAGAGAGTCTGCTGATGCTGAATCAAAGTTTTTTTTGAGGGGACTTTCGTTTTTTTATATTCCACTGGGCTTTTAAACTCAGAATTCAGAGCGTCCGTCTTTTTCCAAGCTCGTCTAAGTCTAATGCTTTCATTTATAACAAATTCTAATATTTTAGTGACTGATGTTTACAATCTCTGATGAATGTAAACAGTAGATTTGTATGTAAGTCAAATATTTATGAAATTTTAATTTTACCTTCCATAAATGACCAAGAAATGTTGAAAACAGTCAAAGTAGGTAAATTTCAAAAGATATTTTGTACCAGCAATTTTTTACTTGTTCAGTTGTTCATTCAGAATACTGAAAACGAGAACTCGAGAATTGTGAGAAGAAAAGTCATAAGGAAAATGACAAGTGTATTTTGAAATGCATAAGTACTTTCATGTAGAGATTGCTGTAGATTCTTCTTCTGAACTTGTTCGTTTCATGTTGTAAAAAAGGAATGCGGAGTTCTTCCTAGAGAACTCCTTTGCATAATTCCTTAAGTATATATGTGTGTGCTCAGTGTGTGTACGTGCTAATCACAGGAGAAATGACTCTTAGAAAATCGCTCCACTTCACAATTTAAGAACAACAACTAACTCGGGGCGAGCCGTCAGGCTGTATCTTATAAGCTCTCTTTCTCTCGCTCTCTGATGTACACATAATACAGTAGAAAAATATCAGTAGACTGTGGAAGCAGGAGGGACTTGAGGCTATTTCTTCTCAAAATTATCATTTTATTCCAGTTCCAATGATTACAGAGAGACAAGAGAAAGAGCGAATGGAGAATGGAGAATGGCTACACATTATTATTGCTCTTTGAGAAATTTGAATAGATGCAAAGAGCAACCATAGTTTTTTTTTTTACCTAAACTCCAATTTAATCATAGGGACTTTGACTACTATTACGTTGTTACGTAAACATTGACTATAGTGAGTGTTTGTGTATGTGGATTGATATAGAATTTTCACTTCTTCACTTCCCCCGTCGGCGTTGCCAATTTACTCCATTGCAATGCCATCACATCCTACATTATCATTACCATCGTCATTCAGTTTCAGTCACATTCTCTGCCGCTGTTACTTTTACTCCAACTCTGTGACGAGTATTCTCATCGTCAGTCCTCAAGTCTGTACCAACAGAGTAACGGCTAACAGCCAACTAACTTTAACGGTGTTGAATCAATGAAATGTATGTATGTACAGATACAAAGGGAACAGGGAACCATTTTGAGCTTCGAGAGAGAGAGAAAAAGCGTCGTTCGTATAATTTTTATTTGTTCTATGTATAAATAGTCGTTGTTCTCGATTGCTCATCGTTGGAGTTTACGACATCTCCGTAATTTCCGTGTGTTTGCACCTACATTAACAAAAATTCCCAGCTCTGTGTAGGTATGTAATGTATTAAATAATTTGTAAATTAATCCAGGAATTTTGAAAACAACACAACTTTTAATTGTATTGCTCTCATTTTATTACATTGGTTTTGACGGTGATGGAGAGATATTTTGTAGTTTATGACAACTTTGTACTGTATACAATATTAATATATAAAGGTAAAAGCAATGAGCAATGGATTATTTATGAATCGTTCTCTGTTTTGACTTGTGACCAAGTTGTGAGTTTGTGTATGTGAAAGGCTAAAGCTAAATATGTAAATGACGACTGTGAATCGAGTGTCTTGGGATGTGTGATGTTGGTTATATAGGAGATGATGGCAAAATATTTTTGTTCATCTGCATTGCAAATATACAAAATGAACACAGACAAGAAAAACAAAATACAATGCGAGTATTTCATGTTTGTGTCTGTGCTAGCTTTTTTAGTTGTTTCTCTCTCTCTCTCTCTCTCTCTCTCTCTCTCTTTCTTTCTTTCTTTACCATTTGTACATTACACACACTATCAGTATCTGTACATTACACACACACACACACACAATTTTTCAAGTAAAGCCTATGAGATGAGGAACGGCAATGGGAAGAAATCATACACCTTCCAACATATCCATAGAAAAATTACTTATATAGGGGTTTACGAATCTCATCTTCGTCTCGTTGAACTCCCTAGAAGGTCAAAGTCATATAATAGGTTGGCGGTTATAGTCATTTTACACAAAAGATTTGCGTAGATAGTCAATAATTTCTGTGTGCACGGCATACTCATATGCATTTTAAGATTTGTGTAAGCTCAAAGCAGAGAGGAGCAAGCAAAGAGATGCAGAGAGTCAGGCAGTCCGTACACAAAGACCATAAATATTACATGCCAAGCCAAACGTCGTCACATTCGTACTAGTCAAATTCATATTCATTTTATTCAAAAGAGTAATATAAAATAATGTAATGTGTTCATTTGGAATGAGAAAGAGAGAGACAGAGACAGACAGAAGGAAAATGTTTCACGTTCACATGTCTACAGTCCTCCATTGTCTCTCTCCACCCACCTTTGGCTAATACAATTGTAGCCTTTCATCAGTACAGTCTACAAATCTAATAGGACTATTATTATTATCATCATTTCATCTTGAAAATTCGGATCCACATCTTTTACTATGGACTTATAACAAAAGCGAATATTTCCTTAACAACTTTCATGTCGTTGAAATGTCTATACAGATTGTGTGGCAGTTGGAGGCAAATCATCTCCATATGTATATTTTGCTATTTTAATATGAAAAAACCAATTCACGTTTTATTACAATTCAGCCATCGTTATGAGTGTAAAAAAAATGATGAGGAGACTCATTACTCTGTTATTGGTGTAATATTCGGGAGATTAACATGTGCTTTGTCACTGATCCTCCGCCGCCATATTCATTAAACATTTTGTTGGAAATTATAAAGGAAATGAATGAAAATTGGAATTAAGACTGAAGAATAAAGAATGAAGGGAGATGAGGAGTTTTTTCTCTCTTTTGTTGAGTGGACCAAGAGCTTTACCGTTCTCAATGCTCTGCTATCCAATTACCTGTAGAGATAGAGGCAGACACACAATGCCAATAAGGTTGCTTGTCGGCTACACTAAGTTGAAAGGTTCGATTACAAAATTCCGTTTCCAATAGCATCCATTAGAATTCATAAGTATTGGCTGTAGTATTGCCGGGTATACCTTTTCCCCCAATGAATGAATGAAATTACCCTCCGTACTAAGTACCCACGTTTTAAGTAGATGCAGGTAGAACACGTAGCAAGTGGTGCGTGTGTGTGAGTCTGTGTTTATGTGGCGGAGTCTTTAATGTTTGAACGCATGGTGTTTGCTCGTGATAATTGACAACATGTAAATGTGAATATAAAAAATTTCAATGCAAAACATCAGTTTGCCAAAAAGTACATGAAAGTTTTTCCTCGGACAGACCATTCCAATAAAATTGTAGGTACATTTTTTAATGGATGGATGGACGTTCAAATGGGGATTTAAATGTGCACGATGCAATTCAGAATTATTGTACAATATTGCGAGGCGATGTAATGCACACAACATAAGTGTGTTTGATGACTATTCAATTGAGCCATATAGTCGAATTCGACCATCCGAATCCAAATGGCAAGCATATATTTATGCCTTATAAATGAGTGTGCTCTAAATGATCGTAAAAAATGATGACCACCGGTCACGATGGAGAAAATTAAAAAAAATTATTTCAGTATATGTATTTGTATATATACGAATCGTACGTACAAGGAGATATTAGAGTTAATGTGCGGGGAAATACAGATATCGGGGGAAACGTTTTGCACATTTGGTGTCAATAGACCGTAAGTTGTTAATAAAAGTAGATTTATTAAGTTAAAACAGTTGGTAATTTTTCTCTTTCTCCAATTTTACTTTTACTCTTGTTATATAGGGTTGAACACATTGAATTTTGTTTTGAACATATCCATTTTGATGCCTCTCCTTCTCTCTCTCTCTCTCTCACTCACTTTTCGCCATTATCGTAACGAGTTTTTTTCCACAGTTTTTTTTTTGGAAGCCCATCGATGAAATATCGTTGTACTTTGACCAAATGTTAAACGACTTTTATGAGATCACGGCTCTTCACATTGCATTTCCAAATATGAACTAATAGCCATTCTGTGTTCTGAATGCATCACAACTTATTTTAACCTACAGATATGTTCAAGATCGTGTACATCCATATCTCATATAAGAAATTTCCCATATTCATCTCATCCTAATTACTCACGAATGTGTAAAACTAGGATAATATTCTTCATTGTATTGTGTAAATGGTGTAATAATTCGCCCCATTCTACATAATATGCAGAAGTGGATAAGAAATCCCGCCACATACTACTTTTCATTTTTTTGCATATTAATATGTAGAAAAACATGGGCTATTTTATGCAAAAAAATTAAAAGTGTCTAAAAAAATTGCAAATATATTTAATCAATTTACAAACTTTAGTTAAATTCAAACAAAATATATGACGATTTGGTTCTTGTGATTTTTGAATTACAAAATCATCGAGAAACGCCATGGTGCCAAAGCGGCCAAAAAGGAAAACTCCCAATATCTCGTCTTCTAAAAAGTAGTATGTGGTGGGTTTTCTTATCTCGTTCTCCATATATATATATTTCAATTTTGTGTTAAAATTCCTTCTGTACTTTTATGGCTTGTTCATAATTTGCAAAAATCCTCCAACCTCTAATTAGTAATTACAATTTACAAATACAATCTTTTATCGCGTACAAAAAGCAATATCTGTACAATGGATTTACGATTAGTTCTCGTCTCGATTATTGGTATCTTTATCGTAATTTACTGCAAAAAAAAATAAAATATATATATCTTTTGCACATTGCCCATGTACACAAGTAAAATAAACCAACCTGCATAATAATGTAAAAGCAAGTTTATTCAGAGTAGCATAAATACACTTTTTTTTCTTCTATACATTGAGAATCACTTCACCTGTTCAGTGCTGTTCTTTATGAACAACTTATTGTTACACACACTCACACACACTTCACATACAAACATCGAATGCAAAGGTAATTCATAATTCATAATTTTTATAAATTTGATTAATATGCTTTGATCTTTTATTTATTATCATTTCCAACTACCTATGCATGTTAATGGTACCCTTGGTCCTACTGTTTTTCCCGTTGTTTTACCGGTCCGATGTACGTGCAAGAAATTTTAAGGAGAGTGAGAGAGAGTGAGAGAGACTCTCGGGCATTTTTTTCTCTCTCTTTTGCCCCGTGCTCAAAACCTTTTTCCCAATGCAAAGAGCGCAAGAAACTCTCATCTTCCATTCATGTCCGTACATACAAACATGTACGAGAAAGAGAAACTACTTTGTTATAGATATCTTCTGGACTTGTAGGACACGGGGTAAAAACTTGAAGGCAAAAGCACCTTTTGATGCCCGCGTTTGTACACTACTACAATAAAACACTGTTTATTCTCTCAGTTTCATTGTAGGTACGAGTAAAACGTAAAAAATACTCCGCGGTGCAAGTCCCATTTTCCTATGGCGTACGTGGTCCACGGATGATTTCTACATACATTCATTCACTCTCTCTTCTCTCTCTCTCTCTCTCTCCAGTGCCTTGTGTTTTTAAATTTTTTCCCTCACAGAAATTTTTCACTTCTTCTTACAGGGAGAGAAAGAGAGAGAGAGCGGAGCAATGAAATGAAAGTGAATCTGCTGCATTCACAGACAAAATATATGGGTATGTACATGAGGGTAGGAAAGATACCTCTATTATTCAATTGGACACTTGGTCTACGTGCTCAACATAATATCTGTATGTATACAATTGATTGAATAAGAGGAAAAGTGTACGTAGAACAATGTCAAGTAAGTAATAAATGAGGTTGAGTGGAGGAATCTGGATATTTTGAATTCTTCAGTTGACCCTGCCGTTCTAGCTTGTTCAATGTCGTTTTTTGTTTTGTTCTTGACAGGATACTCGGGATTCGGGATTCAGAATGATTTTACTGATTTTGTACAGGATAGGTAGAAAAAAATGTTTGAAGATTTGCAAAAACAAATTCTGGTGTAAGATCACTAGATCACAATCACACGACAAATGTTACTCTCGTAATTGAGAATTTGTGCAGAATTTAATTTGCCATTAGTCAGGGTGTAATAGTGAGAGAATAGATAGCGGATGTTTATGCATATTCATGTGATCCATATAATAGTTGAGATGGATCATAAGTATACTGGTTTTCTAGTCGCACTTCTGAATTGACCACCTGTGGCTTCTGGCTAAAGTACTGTGGAAATAAAATATATATGAGGACTTGAACAATTGAAAGAGAATGACGTTTGAAGTTGTTGTTCACGGACTCGTAAATCATTTTCTTGTTTACGGTTATGTTCTAATGAGAGTAGTTTTCAGTTCTGAGGAATTTATTATGTTAATACATGGAATTCTGTTCAAAGGCTTCAGTACTTGCCATTTTATAATGACCGACCACAAAATAAACGCTGTCTATTGACTATCGATTCACAATAAGGCTTTGAGAGAGAACTTATACATTTAAATTACAGGCACAGATGCAGATATACTGTAATGTAATGGCTACATGAATAAGTTACACGCTCGACTATTTTCTGTCATTTTCTTGAATACGTGACAGAAATAAGGAATTTAGGAAATTCAATTCCAATTGTAATTGTTTTGATCAAAATTAGAAATTTTCAGAATCCAGAGTACAACCGTAGGAAGTCCTTTTACTAGGAACAGCAGTAGCACGTAAAATTTCCCCCTCTCATTTGACATGTCGACAACTTTATTTAAGCTTTTATTAGACATTCTCAGGTTTGAATTTGGGATGACTACAACTGATAGGTATTTTCATTTTTTGTATTCTCCAAATTTCCGTTCAATTAGAACAGCTTTAGCACCATTTTAGTTTTTTACTATATAAAACTTGAGTTTCTCTCTCTCATGCTGTCCAGCATGCTTCCGTTTAGCAAATCGACAACTAATTATAATGAATTTTGAGCGGATGTAATGAAGAGAAGAGCAACAAATACTGGTTTCTCATGCCATCACAATCAAATTTGAATATTATTCCGTACAGTTTAACTCTCTCTCTCTCTCACTCTCTTGTCCAAATAATGACCAAAACATATCCATGGTTTTGTTTAAGGAAGCAGTCTTATTGAATTACATGTAGATACATGTACACACGTCATTCAAGAGTTAGATTCAAGTTGGAACCTTTCGACATTTTCATCTCACAGCTGAGCTGAAGCAGCTGGAGTAAAACCATTTCAAATACAAATCCACTACAACTACTTCAACTACGGATATACATATATACTCACAGCATTGTCCAAAGCTGTCTTATGATTAAACTTAAGATTGGAGAATTTTGAAGTCCAGAACTTAGTAAGACTGTTCTAACATTATTTACTATCTCTACACAAATTCAGTTACTCCATCCGTTGATAGAAAACTTTAGATTCTTGATTCTTAATTGATGACTTGATGATCCTGCGAATCAAGAAACTGTTTCCGGTCCAGTCTCTTGACTATTTGTTCTGTATCAGAGGAATACGAGGAATAAATTCTCTCTCTCTCTCTCATTTTTCACTACCATTTATCACCTGCTACCACCGAGTGGTCAGGCAGGAAGAAAAAACGTTTTGAACAAAGCTAATGAAATACAGATATCTTAAACACTGACTTTCCCCCCCCCCCCCCCGACATATCCTTTTATCTTTTTTACTCTCCTACTGACGACGACGATGAGTAGTTAAGTATATATGTGCATTGTTTTACATAAGCTTACAGTCATATGATCAAAGTATATATAGGTAGTACACCGACATCCCAGTGTCTTCCTGCAGTTCCTGTAGATTCCTTTAGATCCTACAACTTTTCATATAAAGCAAAGCACAAGGCCCCTCTGGACACGGACATGGAAATATAGAGAGTCGACATGGTGGACTTATGTCATGTTGTGTTGATGAACTTGGTGTTGTTATTATCTTTCATCTGACTCTCTCGGACTTACACGTGTGTTTCATTCACTCTCTCCTCTTTTTCTTACCCATTGTGTAAATTTTCCTATACACACAGAAATTATGTATAAATATCTGTATATGTATATATGCTGGTGAGGCTGTTTGCTGTGCTAAGTTTTTGTGTGTATATTTACAATGTGTGATTGTATGTACAAAAGCTCATAGAGGATGAGGGAAAAAACACACGTATAAAATAACAGAAGAAGGAGAAGAAGGTTTTATCCAGCGTAGCCGGATCCTCATCTTTCATCTAACCAACCTTCTCGGCGGCTATCAGATTTTATACACGCATAAATTTTCGTACTCACTACTGCTGAAGGAGGGACGGCTCTAGTTATGTATACAAGTCGTTTTTCTCTCTACTGTACTATACTCTAACAAAACTAAATAAAAATGTGTGTGTGCATTTGAGTTTTGTATAGATTGTAGAGTTCCCAGCTCTCTGCCTCTCACTGTCTCATCGTCAGAGTTTTACATGGTGTATACCTTTGGATTTTGTTGAGGGTAATGTAATGGCAAAATTAAAGGAGTCCACACAACCATGAATTTATACTCACCTTATCTTGATGTGTGATCATTTTCCTTGGTGTTTGCGTATACATGCAGATATATGAACGACATGGAACAAACAGAGTATATAGTAGTGAGGAAAGGGGGAAAAACGTGTACTGGCTGTATTTAAATAGTCATAAACATATTTTTTGATTTCCCCCTTTAAGCACCCGCATCAAAAAATGAGAAACAAAATCGGATGACAGAGAGCAAGACACCGCATAATTACAGATATATAATTCCTGTATTTTTTTTTTGATATATACTGAAATGAGAGGACGATAAAAATTGGATCGTCTACTTCATAACTTGTTCAGACTGTTTTTTGTTCCCTATATACAGATGTACTTACACGAGAAAAATGATAATAAATGTCTGTATGTGTTTCACATTTACAGGGTGACTTGAACGGTGAGCTTTTGGTCTTTGTTCTCTGGGCAAAAACTCATTACAACATAAACTTACGCTGACAATATATAGTACAACAAGAGTGAGAAACTTCCGTGTCATATTTTGGGTTCAGATAAATTTTATATTCCGATTCTAATCAACTGACTGGAGCTCCGTCGTTATTGTACTCATATTCATATTTGCCGATATGTATGAACATTTTAATGATTTCCGTTCCTATCTCCCTATGTATACATGTGCCAAAGCTAGATGATAAAAGAGTCTAAAATGTATAAGCGATAACTTCATTTTCCACCAATGAATTTGATTCAAGTGTCAAAATGGAGTTTGGAAGTTTTTTTTCATGCATTTAATTTAATAGTCTGCTCAGGACATCCAACGACAATAAAATTGCATCAATTACAGATAAAACAATAAAAACTATCAACAGTGAGACATTCTTTGAATTATAATTGAAGTTGGCTATCACAATATTAGAAAGTATTACAATTTTACAATACAAGGAGCATTATAATTTATAATTAATTTACGATTGCCTACAAAGTTCCACTGTATAATGTGTGTGTGTTTGTGTACCCTGTCAAGAGTTAAATTAAACTTGGGTTATTATTATAATAAACTTTGTGTAATGCTTTTAGTAGCCGTCATTCTTGACTACTAACTATTTCTCTCTTTCTCTCTCTCTCTCTCTCTCTCTCTCTCTGTCTTTCTTTCTCTCAATCTCTCGTTATCATTGCATATCGAGATTTCGTTTGGGCAGAGTCGTCTTGTGTCCACTGACAAGGCGTGGATCCAAAACTGCATGGAAGATTGGCGACTCGAAAGTTTCTGTGGGAGTGGAGAAGTGATGCTCGGGACCACCATAAACTTCCAAGTCTCTCTCCTTAACAGAGTTAAGAGAACTCAAAAAGTACACAGCCACAAAGATTTCCATTCAAATGTGTGCTCATCCAACTTACACACAAACAAATGCATTATGCATTCGTCAGTCATTTCAAAACACCGATTCCATTTCTCTTCGTTTTAATATTTTTCTACAATCTACGAGACTGCTTTGCTCATGGCTCATGTTTTGTGTGTGTGTGTGTGTGTGTGCGTGTGGACTCGTTTTGAATTGTCATTGTCATTGTCATCTCATGCTTAATCATACGATGAGATTGTTATTTCCCATGGTTAGTGTGATAAATTACAAATCCCGAATAATAAACTTGAGAATGGCTGGATTTGAATAACCAGACCCCATGGATTGCCCATAGCATTTCATTCACCATTCATAATTCAAAATACTGTATAGAAAAAAAATATCATGTCAAATAATGTGAAACATTTCATGCAGAGGCTTGTACAAATTCCTCGCATTATGATTATCTATGAATATCCTCTGCTGCAACCAGTACTCCAAATCCAAACCCAGTCACTGGACAATATCAGTATCAATCTAAACAAATAAACAACTATGTACACACACACTCTCAAAATATATGGCTAATAAAAATGAGAAGAAAAAAATGGACACATAGTAATTATGTAGTTAGATGCGTGAAATAATCCTCCTTGAATGTCTATAGCAAATATACAAGTGATTTTTTTTTGTGTACTCTTCTGCTCACTAGACTATAGAAATATGGATTATAAATGGCAAATGGCTGATCATTTCCAGTGTAATCATAATATTAAAAGAAGAAAAAAAAATGTGTAAGATAAGCTGTAAGCTGTAGAACACATTTTGGAGTCGGACTTGTCTTATTAAAACCAAGTAAAAAGTGCGTTGTTCATCCATGTTGTGTATAGCCGGCACAATTCCGCTCCTGAAACGAAACTTCATGCCTCTCCTCTTGTTTCCATCCCAAGTTGTTGTTGAATCTTTTAAATCTTGAACCGAACGCCGAACGTACAATGTACAAGTGTGTATGTGTGCATGATAGAAATGACGATTAATCTGAGAGAGTGTGTTTGTCTATGTGTCTTTTTTTGTGCAAATTCATTCTTCTGTTCACTTGATAATGTATTTTACGTGCAGAATATACTAATTAATGAGTAGTTGAAACTGAAGCACGTAGGACAAATGCAGCTTATTGCTGCTATTAATTAGAACACCCCAAGAAATTGTTGTTCAATGTGAGTTGTTTTGAGCTGACTTTGGTCCATTGTGACTGTACAGCTCTACAGCTCTACAGCTCTACAACCGTCTGACATGTACATGATATATCCATATAGTATACAAGAATGACTTGTAGGCATGTACGTACAAAGTGTGTGAGTGTAAGTGTATTCTATAGATGATGAGACTACTATTTGACTATTTGATATGAATTTTTGGTAGCCGACCTATCTAATGGCTATTGTATTAGAGCATCCTGCTTTAATAGGTGTAATATCTATGCTTTTCTTGTATTGCTACTTATCACTGCCATGTATTTTACTGCTATGCCACCAACTGAGTTTTGGACAGACAGCAGGCGAGCTTCTGATTACACAGTACATACAATCACTTCACTCGTTTCGTCAACATGACAAAATTGTAACACGAATGATTACCTTTTTTTTCTCCCTTGGATATTACAATGTAAAAGATATTTAAGAGATGCGACTGCCCCATCATCGCATCACACACTCTCTCTGAATCTAGAAAATCCACCAGTCTCTCCTTTTCTCTCTCGTCTCTCTCTCTCATTCAATCTCATCTCCATATATATGATAATTAGTATGTAATTTAAATTTTTGTAATATCTGTAATGCTCCGGACTCACGCGTATCGTGGACAATCACTCGTAGAGTTCAGTGCTTGAGTGTCTAAAACCTGTGTGCTCCGAGTTCAACCAACAACACTTCACTTAATAACAAAATCATCCATCAAAACAAGATTTTCAAGAAATGGAAATATGGTGAATTGTCTCGGAGAATTGATATCTAAAGCAATCAAATAAAATATAAATACGAATTATGTCACTGTGGATGGTGGACAATTTACAATGAAATGACAGTTAATACAATTTATGTTGAGACTCCATGGCAGGCTGCCATTGGCAGCTCATGAATTAAAAGCAAAGTAAAGTAAAGTATGGTGCAGATTTTCTTGTTTTGCAATTTGCAATTTCCACGGTTGGTGGTTCATGGTTCATGGCTCACACTACGATATGTCTATATGTGTGTGTTTTAGAATGAGGAGAATAAATTCCACTCTGCATAAATGACTAATTAATACATCATTGCTAATTAAGAAGTGAGGACGAAGAGCTTTCTTATCCTCTGACACTTGACTTTATAAATGAGTTTCTAATTCGATCAACACAGCCCTAATATATATTTTATAGTCTAATGATTCATAAATTTCCTTCATGGACTTTGGGGCTGACAATGTGAAGAAACCAAATTAAAAAGCAAATTTACATTTCTCTTCCCTATGGATATGAGAGAGATAGAGAGAGGATATAAATATAGCAGGGGGCTGTCAACAGAGCCCAAATCTGATGGGGCTGAGAAAAAATTTATATCTCTCATTAGACCTTGCTCTCTTCCCACTCCACAACAATCCATTGACCAAAGCCAAATGAGATTTTTGCATATCTGTCGTGGGGTCTTAAATTCTCAAGTTCTATAGTTGTACTGTAAATGCATGTGTCTAATGTGGTTCTTACTTACCTTTGTGTTTAGCTCTTGTTTTCGTACATTTGTGGTGTGCACACACATATTGTAGGTATATTATAAGGTATACGCAAAGTTCTCAATGAAGAATAAAGTCTACCATAAATAAATTAGGGGAGAACGTCATCATATTTCATCAACACGTACACGACCATTATAAAATATGGTTGCCACATCCGTTTCATTTCAGCCAAGCGAATTCTTAATGAGGCTTGCGGGGTTCACAGACTTCTGTCATCTCGTCCTCAGTCTTCACCTTTTTTTTTTTTTTCTTTTTACCTTCCCTCATAAATACGATACTTTTTTTTCTCGTTTCCCAGCAGCAGAACAACGATGAACGAAGTCATAAGTTTTCAAGAGCACAGGGAGAAAAGAAGACCAAGTCAGTATTTCACTTGATTTTATGTATGATTTAATAGTTGGCCAAAAACTGTCGTGTCACTTGAATATACAGGTGTATATTATTATTATTAGTATGTGTCCACTAATTCAGACACACTTTGCTTTATGTCGCTGTTTGCTCAATGCTTTCACAGTGGAGCGTGAAT
>JAIUND010002757.1:0-20112 GCA_034699125.1 Gisinianus flammeolus | reverse complement strand
GTTTGGTACATGCGTACATATGGCTAGAACAGACAGACACACAACGCGCCGCGTTAGCGGCGGGCACCCTGCTAGTAAATTATAAAACCCAAGAAATTAAGTTAAATTGATTTGTTGGGCTTTTGGCTTTTTCAGGGCATCCGAACGTGAAAAGTTTCATTACGCATGGCGGGCTGTTGGGAATTCAAGAAGCCATTTGTGACGGAGTTCCAGCCATCATTTTGCCCATTTTTGCGGAACAAGATTAGAACGCAAATCGCCTTCACTCCCGAAAGTGCGGAATGAAATTGGAATGGAAAACTGTGACAGAAAACCAACTCAGCAGCGCCATTTCCCAAATCCTGGCAAACTACAGGTGAAATACGAAACTCAATTTGACATTGAATTGAAAACATTCGACTCGGCATTATATATACTTATTTCAATTTCTCATTGTTGTCTTTGTCTTTACAGCTACAAAAGGAACATGGAAAAAGTGTCACAGTTGTTTTTGGATCGGCCACAGAAACCGTTGGACGTTGCCGTTTGGTGGACCGAATACATTTTGCGCCATGAAAATGGAAACTCGCTCAAATCACTCGGAATCCGTCAAACTTGTTTCCAACAACGACTCCTCGACGTCTGGTTTTTCCTCTTCCTCGTCGCTTTGCTTCCGGTCTGGATCGCCGTTTTAATCCTCTACAGGAAGCGAACAAACTCATCATCTGTAAACAACAGGAGCAAAGTGACAACCGGCAAGAAAAATCAATAAAATTAGTGTTTTCCGCTTTTGTCAATATAAATAATATTTGAAGTATTAGTTGTGAATGTTTTGTACATTTTTATCTCCTTTGAATTTGGAATGAATTCGAATGTATGGAAATTAATATTAAATCTCATCACAAATAAAATCAAATGAAGTCTGGTGTGTGTTTTTTCTTGTGCTGAGTCATTGACGGTTGGAGATGACGGCCTTGAGATCTCATAAATTGAAATGAATTGAAGGTCTCGAGTGAAGTAGTGAAGATTCAGCTTGAACTCTGCCTGTGAACTTCCAGACCAAACTCAATTTCAATTCCTTTTGCATTCAGACTCTCAACATTATAATTAAAATATCAAAATACGCACAGCCGAGTGTCGTCACACAACAGAAACCTTATTTTTTGTGATTGAGTTCACCAATCGTCGTGATTTTTTTTATCAGTCAATGTTCTTATCTTGAGCATACAGAAATTCGAATTTATCGACGGTCGTTTGTCATTCCCATTTGGATTTGAGTACAGTAAAAATTCAGACTCACGACAAACAAACAAACTCGATTATAATTTTAGTTTAAAAATATATATGGATGGACGAATTTTGACTCCTCGCTGTATTCAAAATGAAGTTGGCACTCGGTGTTCTGAATATTTCCTGGATTTTAACCATTTTCCTCTGTTTCTGTCCTCAAAACGGAGAGAGTGACAATTTTTTGTTCTTTTTCCCCATTTCGACGTACAGTCACCGAATCCCCGTGTGGCCACTCATCGAGCGGATGGTTGAGAAAGGTCACAATGTCACGTTCGTTTCTCCGTATCCACCGAAAGAGCCGAATCCCAAAGTGACAGAATTCGCCCCGGAAGCCATGATAAAGTTTGTTATGGACAACGAGGAAGGTCCGGTTTCATTGAAAATGCGGGCGAACGGAGAGATTGAGCAGAGTTGGTTTGTTTTGTCCCACTGGGGTTTGACACTGTGCGAAGTTTTCCTCAAAAGTCCAGACACGATCGAGTGGGTCAAAAATTCCCATTTTGATTTGATCGTCATCGACGGCCTCTACAATGACTGCGGATTGGGTCTCACATACAAATTCAAAGCGCCACACATAATTTACGACACATCGACACTGTTCATGTGGCAAACTGATGGTTTCGGAATCCCCGCAGAAAATTCCTGGATCCCCGACATGCAATTTCATTTCCCTCAGCAAATGTCCTTTTTGCAACGAATCTCCACGACTGTGATCAGTCTCTATTGGCATCTGGAGCGAGAGTTTTACTATTTACCAAAACTCACGGCACTCCTCAGAACTCATTTGGACGCCCCGGAAATGCCGAATGTCCGTGAAATTGAGAAAAATGTGAGTCTCGTCCTCATGAATTCGCATTACAGCGAAGAGTTTGCGAGATCTCTGCCGGTGAGTTTCAAGTTTTAATTTAGAAAATAAATGAATCAATCATAAATAAATATATATTTGCGACGATCATTGTAATAATTTCAAATAATTTATTAATTTGTGATTTGATTCAAATTATTTAGCCACTGGTCGTCCCTGTCGGTGGGATGCACATCAAGGAAACCAACAAACCCCTCCCAAAAGTAATCACATTTTGAGAACTTAATTGAATTTTCATTAATTGAAACTTAATGCAATCACTTGCTTTAATTATCGTTTGATTCAAAAGGAATTTGAAGATTTCATTGCCAAAAGTGGAGACGCTGGATTTGTTTACATTAGTTTTGGGAGTGCCGTTCAGATTTCAGTGGCTCCACCCGAAATTTCTTCTGCATTTTTCGAGGCCATCCGACGTCTCAAAGTTCATTTCGTGTGGAAATGGGAAGGAGATTTGCCAAAGGAAATCCCACCGAATGTCTTCATGAGCAAATGGATGCCACAGCAAGACATTTTGGGTACTTAACAAATCCATTATAATTCTATATATTTTGAGCAATGTTTTGAGCAACGATCGTCACATGATTGAGATTTTTCCTCACATTATCAGCTCATCCAAAGATTCGAGGTTTCGTCACTCATTCGGGATTGATGAGCATTCAGGAGGCGATTTATCATGGAGTTCCTCTCGTCTCCCTCCCCGTTTTTGCAGAACAGGTACATATATACTTAATTATTTCCAAATCTAATTATTAATTATAATTTGTACGTTATGAACAGTTTTCAATCCATCATTCAAATGTTCTTTTTCTTATTTGCATTGCAGGATTACAATGCAGAGCGAGTTCAACGAGGCGAATACGGAATTCAACTGGAAATCACAACAATCACTGCAGATCAACTTGTTGACACCGTCTCAAAAATCCTATACGATCCCAAGTACGCATATATACATATAGGACATTCATATTTAAAAATCATGTTTGCGACATCAAAAAAGTAATTGTTTCGATTTCCATATACATATAATAATTCCAGATACAAATCCAACATGCTTCGATTGTCGAAACTTTTCAAAGATCGTCCAATGAAGGCGGTGGACACGGCCGTTTGGTGGACAGAATATGTTCTTCGTCATGGAGACACTTCCGCTTTGAGACCTCTCAGTATCCATCAAAGCTGGTATCAGCGGAGGCTGTTGGACGTTTGGGCATTTTTACTCTCTCTCATTATGTTGGCTGCGTTTCTATTGTTCAAGTTAATTGGAGCCGCTTTGAAACTATTATTGTGCAGTTCAAAGAAGTCAAGTCTCACAGTTTCAAAGGAAAAGACGAAATAAAAGTTGGAGCTGGATATTTGTACATGTTTTGAGTTGATTTCATTTATAATATTCATATAGGTATACACGCTTATTAAAAGTATGAATCGAGAATGTTAAAGTTATATAGTGAAGATGGGATATAAGAGTATATAATACATAAATAATATTATTATAGAAGAAGAATTATGTATAGAGAGTACAAGTAGCGAGTGAAAAGTGATTCACTTTGCCAACGGCCATACCATGTTGAAAGCACCAGTTCTCGTCCGATCACTGAAGTTAAGCAACATCGGGCCCGGTTAGTACTTGGATGGGTGACCGCCTGGGAACCCCGGGTGCTGTTGGCATCACACTTTTGCCACTTTCCCCCCTTTCTTCTTGCCACTTTTTCATCTCTCTACAATTTCATCATCAGGTCATTTCTTTATTCCTAAATGCTTATCAACAACTTTTAATGCCTTGCTTTAACTACTTCCAGTAGTTCATGCACTTTCCTCTTTTCATTTGCCCTCGCAGTAAAGTTCACAGTTTGTTTAGACCGTAGAATTGTTAGGTTTCGGCATCTTATCGTTAGTCGTTTACCACTTAAGGCGTATCATATTAATATTATAATACGTTTTTATTGATTTCCATATTTATATGACAGAATTAGTCGTAGTTGATGTAGACGTACGGAAAGTGTTAAATATTTTGACAGAAAAACCCCAATGTCATGCAGCATGCTATACATATTTTATTGCAGTTTTGTCTGGATATAGCCTATTGTATTTGCAAGGGTATTAACGAAATCATTATGCTGTACTTAATGCCGTTGCTGTATGCTGTTTTGGTAAAAATGATAAGCCTATTTAGTATTTGTCGTGTCTGTATTACTGTATAATACTACAGACTGTATTACAGACACTTATAAAATGTAACATTTGCGTGCTATATATAGTGGAATACCCTTTTCATAGAGCAACAGAACGTTGGTACTTCACCAACTACATTTGAAATAGAGAGAGTTTTATATTCCAAAGTCAAAAGGCGTTGGTTATTTTACGGAAGTTAGAACATTTCCAGAAGTTTTAATTTGTTTGAGATTAACTAAGTAAATATAAAAATTAATAAGAAATTAATAGGGACTTTTTGTTGTAGACTGCTTTTGTTTGGAGCAAAACCGTACATAAAGACAATCGTTTTAGTTCACTTTATTGAATCCAAATTCAATTGAAAAATCTTCCACATATTTGTAATTGTGGTACTTTCTGTCTACCGAGTATAAATTAACTACAATCTTTGAGATTTTGTGGTTCCTGGACATATACCATTTATTTATTAAAGAAAATCTTTCATCATGTGTGAATTGGACGATTTGGTGGAGTGTGCACTGTGTGCAGCTTGTTGCTATTGTTGTATGAGTCTTTGTAAAGGCGGAGGTGAGTCTCTTGATTCTTAAATCAAGTAACTTTTGTTGCATAATATTTAATTCCTAAATACTTATCTAAGTATTCCAATTTAGAATATTATAATAGTCAATTGTTTCCATTTTATATGAATATATAATTTATTGTATATTTCAATGTATTTCATTTGTTTTTCGATAGTATTTCAGTCGTTTATGAGTCATTGTATATCGTTATGATAATGACACTTTGGGTAATTAAGCTTTGTACGTAATACTTGTTAGTCAGAGCAAAAGCGTCATGATTCATGGGTGTCACGAGACATGTTAGTTAAAGCCGTTTAAACTTGAAGTACAAATATATAGGATTACACCAGTGTGGGTAGAGTATTATTATTATTTTATTTTTGGGGGAGTTTTAGTATTGTACATTGTACGTATGCCGTATGCCGTTGTATTTGAATTGGATGTTATACGTGAAGGCGATGAGATTTGTAAATACATTGATGTGATAATATGATAATAAATTTAATCAGTATCATTGATTTATTTATTGCTCTTTTTTCGTAGATTCTGGCAGAAGTCAGTCACAACCTCATCCAGTCGTGATCCAGAATCAACCGCAACCGGGACAACCAATGTACTATGGTGCTGTACCTGGACAAGCTATGCCTTACGGACAACCTGGACCCTATCCTCAACAACCAGGAGCTTACTATCCCCCTCAGCCTCAACCCTATCCTCAAGGACCACCAATTCAAAATCAACCTTATCCACAATATCCTCCTGGTGGATTCCAGCCTGGATTTCAACCTGGAGGAGCCGGTCCAGGATACCCGCCTCCTTACACACCACAACAGCAACCTTATCCAGCTCAGCAAGCATACAATCCCAACGCCCCAAAATTTTAATAGATTAATTAATTAATTGATTGATTGATTGATGGATGGATTATTGAATAGTTCGTCCTTGTACGTCAATTTACCTGAACTTGGGCAAAATATCCAGATGAATAGGGTTTATTCACAGATTTATACACACATTCTTCACTTGTACGTACATATAGTTAGGTATATGTTTGTTTGATATGTATTTCTGAAAGGTAGCTTCTCTGTCATGGTTGTGTGTTTTAATTATGCAAAATTATATATTGTATTACTATTACCTACCCTATAAGCCTCGACACGCAAAACTTAATTTAAAAAAAAATAATAACCTGTTTTAAGCTATAACATACACTAATGAAGTTTGTCCAATCTCAAGATATTCTTACTCTGTAAAACATATAGCTTCAATGGTAATAATTATTATTATGAGTGCCTATGTGAAAAAAGGAAAGATTGGTTTGAACTTTTCGAAAAAAAATAACTATTCTTACAAAAAAACTTTATATCTAAATGTATATTTAGAATATTTACACAAAATATGCTTACGTACTCCCCTTCTTGGACGTATATAGCTATTATCTTTCGAATGAATCTATTTTGAAGAGATTTTAAGTTTATAAACTTGCACACTATTTACATCTACCTCATTATTAAGTATACATACATAAAGAAATAATATTTCTTTTAATTACAGAATATTTTAAATCCACAAATTCTAAATCAACAAAGGCATATATTTAGGGCCTTGCAGTGCTGAGCTTGAGTTCAAAATACAAATACAATTAAAAGAAGAACGCAATTGAGAAATTAGTTAGTGGTGTGTATGTATGTAAGTATCTAAAAATTATTTTTTTTCCTGCATGTTTTTTTTTGTTTTAGCTGTTCGATTCAGAAATTATCGTCATAAAAATAATAATAATTTGCTTACATGATGTATCGTTTATCTAATGCATTCAATAAAATATGTATAAATTATGTATAAATTATTCTTAATTAAATGCAAGCTGAAATTCTGATTTTACGGTATCTGAAACTTTTATTTTGCTGATATGTACTCGTACATGAATAATATATTCATGTAAGATTGCGGTCTTGTCCGTCTTCATTCATTGCAGATATTTTACAGGAAAAGACCGACTTGGAAAACGCTGAACATTCATAAGGTGTAAATTTAATTGTCAGTTGTCGTTTTATTGTTTATTTAAATCATCCCAATAAATACAATAATTAAAATCACTGAAAATGGAGCGTAATTCAAGCGATCCTTTAAAAAATATGGACTATGAATTTCGAAGATTCAGAGTGGAACTTCAAGATTTGACTCACAAATTGGAATGTGTAGCATTTTTATCTTCAAGTAAGTATATAAACATTACTATTATAACTTATAACATTGTAAAGGACACTTTTTTTAATTAAATAAAATTTAAAACAAATCAGTTTTTCCAAAGCAATTCAGCTACATTTTATATATATTATCGTGCAATGTGCTTTTATATTTTTTTATAAACGTGTTCAAGCTCTATATACTTGCAAACTATATTTAATTTTAAGTATAGTATATTAAACTTTAGTTTTTTATCATCTTCATTTATAGATGTAACCGAGACTGAAAAAACTCGACTGCAAAATATGACGACTGCTCTTGAAAGGGAAAGACATCAAATTCGGAAAGAAATACGAGCTTTGAATGATCAAGAAAAAGCAATTTTTGGACATCGAGATGATTTTTCCTCACGAATTTCTATGTGAGTATATAATATATATAATATTATTTTATTTCCATGTCATAACAGAGTATTTTTAGACTATAAAAGTATCATACATTTACCTTTAACCTGTTCGTTCCAAATAATATAATATATCATTTTATCATTTGAAAATATGTTTTTGTTGAACAAAATTTTTAGTTTGAAAAACGAAGTGGACCAGTTTATGATTACATACAGTTCAAGTGGGTCCCGCAGCTTACCCAGCACTCCGACACGCAGAAATAGCACTACGACTGGCAACGACTTTGATGTCATGAGTATTATGGATGCCGAAAGCAGTGCTGGGATCATGCGGCCCCGAGTCAATGAGATTCTAAAGTCTCCGATGCTTCCTCCATATTCTCCAATGTCCGTCGTGGCTTCTTTACCAAGTACTCCGGGTAATTCAATGATGGGGTTCCATACTTCCTGGACTCCAGCAATGTCTCCTGTACAAGAACAATTTACTTTGTCTCAACAATCAACAGGATCAAGCTGTTTCAGCAGCCAAATGCGAAAAACTCCGAGTCCTACTGTTTCTGAAGATGGAATTGCAAGTGATTTAGATGATTCAAGCCTTGATATAGCTTAAAAAGTTTAACGTAAAAGAATTTCTTGACTTTTTATTATTTGCCATCCCATTTGTGTTATTATAACTGGTAATTATTTCATAAGGTAATTATAAAATTTATCGTTTGAATAATTGTCATTGTACGAATTTATTACTATATATACGTAATTAAGTACCTAGTATTATTTGGGTCGAATTTCCTTTGTGTATAAATATAGTAAGTATAGTATATAGTATAAATATAGTATAGTATAGTAAGTTAAATTAACATCATTTCATATACTATCATAGTAATTTGTATAAAACATGCAATAAATTTCAATTATTATATACTTAATGAATCCTAATTCTAATACTATTGTAAGTTGTAAGACATATATATATATATATATATTCAAACTTTTGACTTCAATAAGTCTGCTGTTCTGCATATAGGTATACTGACTTGTATTCTATTTTGATTTGAAGGTGTTAATGGTAAATAAATGAATTAGGCATTATATATTATTATAATTATTTTATTTTATTTGAAATAATCATAAAACTTCCCTTTCTTGTTTGTTTCCATATTCCTTGACACATATACTTATATATATATTTGTGTGGAGAGTATATAATAAAATGCATGAATAAAAGGTGGATAAAATGAGAAGCGCTTATTATAACGTTTATCGCGTGTTACCAGTGGTAACTTTAACTTACCACTTAGATGACGAAGGTTTTTTACGGGATTTTAACCATGTATAAATATATTATGTAAAATGCAGTGCCATTGTATGTTTACAAGGTTGACTTGAGAATTGAATTCAAAGGGCTACTTATTAACTCATTATATAGGGATTTACTCGATTATCATGATTTGTTCTGCTTCTTCTTTAAATATATATTATATTGACAGATCAACACCTATACTATAGATAAGCATGAAAATTTGTGTATATGTACTCGAACTTCGTCTAAACTATTGACTCTAGAGACTTTGAAAGAAAGACGTGTGTGTATACGTACTTACATAGACGACTAAACCAGTCACATGATATATCTGTGCTTATAATAGAGGACGACTAACTTACCTATTCAGAATAGCCTATTAGGTAAAAACGCAAGTGTAATTACTTATATATTATATAATATATACAATAACAAGCCTTCGCCGTGCTTCATACAGCTGACCTACATAAGTAGAACAAGATGTAGGGATTCATATAAGTGTTATTTAATCTCATTTAAAAATTACTTTTTGTCAATTTGTGTCCAATCCTAAAAGGACTTTTGTTTCTCTACTTTAACGCGAGTGTTCCTGACATATAGTGATGATTTTATGTTTTTCGATTTTTGTGCAATGTTTACAAGTTTTGAATTGATCTCTGTATGTAGTACGAACTATGTACATATACGTGTAGCTATAATATTTTCAGTTTTCGCTTTTCTTTCCTGAATCAAGTTTCTTTCATATCGAGTTTCTTGCTATCATTATACATACCTGTATTGTGAGTATCTCAAAGAAAATCAAACAATGAATGCCGTACAGTTGACAGCTCGAACTGTGAAGAATAGTAAGCAGTATACACAAGTCGTATGGCACGGCACTTACAGTGAATTTCATAATCATGTTGTTTTTTTACATTATAAATACAGTAGGATCAGACAGGGGCTAGGAAATAACAATACTGCTCAGTATATATATGTACGTATTGTAATTACGAGTCCTATGTAGTGACACTGATTACTGCATTTAAATTACTTTAGCGGACAGAGTTACAAAGGAAGTGTAATCACGATGAGGATCACATGCATCTAAAATAGTATTTTTAATGTTGTATCATCATGATACTATCAACTTCATGCCAACTTTCATCAATTCTAAATATTTTCCTATTATACACTCACGGATGATGATGCATTTATACGTGTAAACATTTTGACCTGACAAGTTTTACTTTTTTTTCTCTTTATTTATTTCCGATACTGATGTACACACGTGAAATTCTTCAAAATGAATTCTCCATTTTACTTTTTTTTCATCAGTGATGAGATTTCCTTTCCAATCTTTAAATGTCAAAAATAAATAAACTGTATATATATTGTGTACGCTGCGACGACAAGTATACACCTTACTGGCAAGTATATAGTCGCTCTCTGCAGCAGATCCTACTAAAAAAACCCAAAAGAAACAAGTTTTATGTGCATGATAAGTTGTAATATCGATTGGTTGTTTAGGATGTTCAATTTTTTCCTTCAAGCCATCACGAGTGCATTAAGAATATTTTGGCAGGAGCATGCCTAACATCTTTTATGTTTCACTTCCATGTTTTGAGTGAGAGGTGAGAGATTCCTGAATTGCATAATGAGATAATAATTACATTTAATGCACATACATACAGGAACATTTAGATGTATATAGAAATCTATATACTTTATAAATAATGATGTTAGTTGATAGGTAAATTAATACGAGTATATGAGGGCGAAAGCGGAAATTTTTATACCTACATATTTGAGTTATGATGTAAATTGTCAAAATTTGTATGCATAATATAAAATGTATTGTATGTACGTTACCTATTATCCTATGTGTACTCTGTATATCAACAGCATCCTCCAAAGAATAAGATATAGGACAAAACTTTTTTTTAACAAATTAAAACATATTATTTACATTCTTTGATTTGTGTTCATTTCCCATTGTTTCCACACTCACACACACACTTAACTATCAAATACACGATACACAATTTCAGGAAATTTTCTTTCATCACAAATCACAAGTAAGAACGTAATGGAAAGCTTATTATATATTGATATTGATCTTCCTATCTTACCTTTATTTGATTTTTTGAAAAACTGTACACATAGTACTGAGAACTCATTGTCAGTCAACGCAGGAAATAACGTATTGCGTACATATGTTTATATTCACGACACTGATCTTTTGTATTTGATGGCTTTTAAAGTCCAGTGTGTATATGAAAATGAAAATCGAAGCCTTGTTTAGTGTGTCCGTCAAACCAAGGATGTGTGAGACACACATTGTGTATTCAGATTTTCCAAAAAGAAAAGTCATTATTGAAAACATTATGTAGCCGTTAACTGTATGGGAAAGTGAGTCCGTAGCTCAATGATTGCTTTGTCAACCTCCGTGTGTCTTTCCTACTCGTAGTAAATTTTTATAGTTATTGATTTACAATACAATAATGTGTGGACTTGAAATTATGAAAATATTATTAGTTTGCTAAAGGATTTTCCATGTGTACAATACACAACGTTGAACGTTCTACACTTGAAGATGACCATCGTCATTGGCGGCTAAAAGAGAAGCAAGATTACATACATTTGAATAATGAGAGAATCAAATAGACGCAAATTGTAAACAGCTGAAGACTAAAAATGTATTGAAGCTGGACTGCAGACTCGGTTGCCGCAGCCGTAGCAGTAAAATTGGTTGTATGTATTGCAAAATCCATTCCACTTTCCATTGCACTCATTTGTCGTTTTCATTTTTCTTTTGCACATTTTGCTACTTGCGATATAACATGAAACACTTGCTAACCATTACCATCATAATATTTAGACAAGATTTGTGTGTGTATACTGTAGATGTGTATACTGTAGATGCGTATACTGTAGATGTGAGCTTCCCATTCAAGTATAGTTGACAGATGATGCAGCATGTGGAAAGCAGAAAGAAGTAATGACTGAAACTCAGGTGAACAGCGTTTGGTTTACTCGCTTGTAAATATATATATGTATGTATGTACTTATGTATGTACCCAAATTGTACTATGCATATGCGGAAGCGTGCTATTTGTTGTGATGAAGTGATGATTCTTTGTTGACTTGTGTAGGTATGTGTGTTTTTTTCTCGTTCGTCTCTGTAATGATCGCACTTGCCTTGGCATATATAGTTGGCTTTAAATCGTTCGTCGTCCCTAAGAATCCTTAGGGACGATAAAAAAAATGTAAATAAAAGATGAATGTACAGAGTGTCTCGCAACCTAATATACCACATCAAATTTTCAATTGCTTTATTTTCTGTACTGATGCTTGCATGTACACGCCAGCAAGCCTTGTCATAGTATAGACGTAATAATATATAAAAGATTTAATCGTAAAAACTATTATCCTATAAACGAATGGTAAAATGGTTAATGAAAATCATTTACGCAGAAATAAATTTCATTGAATTTCTCAACTAGCACTAAATAAGTAAGTATTCTTAATCTTTAAGTGATTTCCCACTTTTAATACCTGGTTCTTGACTATATTGCGATTCTTCAAAGTTTTTTGGCCTTTTGAAAATGCACGTGAGCTTACACATGATTTTAGAGATTATCTTTGGCACTGCCGAATGTCTGTGTGTGTGTGTGTGTGTATGTGAACAATAATAATGCTGTTCTCTTGTGTCTCCCCTTTTTTTACTATCAACTGTAATTGCTTTTACTTTTGCTCAACCCTGTAATACAGGGTCTGCATGGGGTAGCTAATGTGGAGATAGGCCAATGGCCACTCATTAATGTTCCTCATACTTGTAAATATTACATAAACTAAACAGTGGGGGATTGGAAGTTGAAAATCTTTAAGGTATTTATAAAGGCAGAGACAATGTGAAAATCTCAGTCATATCAAGACAAACGTGCAAAGAAAACATCAAATTTTTTTCTGTGTCGCCTGTTAAACAATACAAAAAACAAACAAAATGCATTTGTCAAAGTTATTTTCCTTGTGTCTGGCTGTGTTCTTCCTTGCCATTTTCACCAAAACTGCCGATTCTCAAGTGAACGCTCGGACAGGACAACGTTACGCCTTTGGAGTGGATACAAGTGACGGACGATATGCTAAATTTGACGGACCCGTCCGTGGATTGCCCCCAGGTCACGGCGGTGGCAAATACGGTTAGTTATCTCTTCAATATAATTATACCAAGACTACATGAATCAAAAAGATTTATTTGTTATATTTATTAGGATAAAAATAAAATGCATCAAATTTAATGTAAATTCTGATTATTGTGTTTGTGCAGGAGCTGCTGACTGTTTGTTGTGCGGAAAATAATTTCTGGAAGCTGAAGGACTATAACTATCGACTGCAGATACATCGATACAAATCCAAAAACTAAAGGCGTTCCTCAAATGTGAAAATTCTAGTTTGAACACAATGTTATGGAATAATATAATTGTGATTCCCCTTAAATATACAAATATACCTACAAATATACACTTTTTTCGTATGAGCGGTCTTTTGTACATTTTCTATTGAAAATTTTAAGTCATGTCACCTAAATATCGAGAAATGATTCAAAAAAAAAACTACACTATTATATCAAACGAAGCAAAATAAAATCATTCGCCTATTTTTTTTAAATATAATGAATACCTTTTTATTTTAAATCATTTGCACGTTGATTTTAAGAAAAAAATATTACACGTTACATAATCATATATATTATATATATATAACTCGTATATAGTCTTTCATACTTCCTAAAACAATATATTTACAAATTAATTTGCGATTCGAACATCGCGTAAATAATACTATTTATTTCCTAACCAACAGTAAAAACTATCACAAATCTAGTATCAAAATCGTGATCCAAAAGTTGGCAGAATGAAAACTTGACAATTTTCGTATAAGTATACAAATATAAGTTTTGAACTGCGAAACGAAACGTGTAAATATTTACATACAGAAGACAGATAACATGATAATAATATTGTAATATTATATAAACGTATATACGACAATAGGTACTACACGAGATTATTTTTTCACTAAGGAATGAATCATGATGTTATAGTGATGAATAACTACTTAATTACAATTTGATGGGTACCTACATGCATAATACAAGTCTATACATCTATACATTCTACAAGCATATATGATATATAACTCCTATATTATATATACAGGTTACATTTTCTTACTTTCAATCTCTTTCTCTCGCTTTTCAATCTCATTCCGGTAAGCTAGAATTTTACACATTTCTTTCTTGAACGTAGAGTTCGTATTAGGGTCGAAGTAAACTTTACGAGCTTGATTGTATAAATCCTTTAAAAAACAAACATTAAATTATAAAATTACAAAATAAAAGGTATATTCAGCATGCACACTCCCGTTGAGCTTTATGCATTTCCGATTATGGAATCACATTTACTCATATTACCATGATTTTATCCAGAGTGTCTAATGCTTCCTCGGCTGGATGTCCGTGAGGAAACTCAACGATGTAAAATTGTCGCGTGAGAGCTCGGCCAATGTAAAAGTACAACTCCGCTGTGAGAAAGATAAGAACGCAACAGTTTTTATTAGATATATAAATCCATTTCATATTTACTAGCACAGAAATACCAAGTAAGAAAATGAACAATTCTGATATAACACCCCAACACCAAAAGATGGATTTCTACACTGTAGCAGTAATAAAAGTTTTATTATAAAACTTCATCTAATCTCTATAGCACATGCCATATATTGACTGTATCTGTATAAATTACCTCGTTCATGTGAACAAATCGAGTTGAGACGCTCTTCAATTTGCAATAAGTATTCACATTGCTCAAAGAATTTACACAAGCCAGATGACTCTAGAACATTAATATAATGAACCTTTCTTCTAACTATGGACCACACTAAACGAAAGATGATGAAGTGATTTGGATGGAGAAATCCATCAGTTTTTAACTTATCCACTTGATCTTCCAGTTCTTCTATTGCAGAATAAATCTCCACTTTTTGAGCTTGAATAATGTTTAATGATTCACTGTACAACTCTTCTACTTTTTTGTAAATTTTGTCTTGTGAAAAAAGTAGACAACAGTCTTTTTCTGTACACGACAATCGGGATTTGGATTTTAGTGGACTGTTCGAAAGCAAATATCCCTTTTCACATTTTTCGCATTTTACAGTAGAAAAATAAGTACCAAATTCACTTGGATCTCGACATCGCCTACACGAGCAAAGCAATCCAGTAACACTCACAATGTATTCCTGTCTCATCGCAGTTCCAAGTGAGTAGAGATCCTGGCGTAAAGGAAGTGTTAGTTCATCGTTCTTCTTTATTGTACGTGTAGCTCGGAGCTGTAAAACGAATTCTGGTCCTGGTCCGATGCTCCAGGTTACATTGGGAAAACAGGAGCGACTCATTTCAGACACTTGTCGATAAACGGCTTCTACCTGACTGATATTTGAAACAAAAAAAAAACAAACAAGTGTACATGTATGCATAGAAATAGTATGCAAGCTCAAATAATAAATGAAAGTTTAATCAATGATGAATAAATAATTTGATATTATTCTATTGAATTACCCCTCCCATTTTGAAGGGTCTTCTGCAATAGGGTGTCTGTAACCATACAAGGTTAAACGATCGATGAGTCTTGAGAGTCCATCTTCATCGTCATTGTCGGATACTGGTAGGAGATCATTGGCTTTAAACACTGTCGTGAGTAATCTTTTGATAAGGGTGTCATGGACTTTGATTTTCTTAGCCTTGGCTGCATCCATGTTCATACTCGCAGGGAGCCTCATGAATTTGTCAAACGTTTCAGGTAAACGTTGTCTGGTGAGCAAAGCTCGCAGTATCATCACTGATTTGTACAAAAAATACATTTCTCGAAATGGTTTTGCATCTTCTGAATACTTGATTTCCTGTTGTTTAAAATACTTGCATTCATTTTCAGCATGTTGCTTAGCCTGAAAAGCGTCAAATAAATGTCTTGTATTTTCTGGGCAAAGATATAACCGACTTAAAAAAAGTACCTGTACACTATTAAAAAAAATGCGTCAAAACGAGAGAAACAACCATTTTATCGTGAAATTAAACTTACTTTTGAGCATCTTTCACTACAAACTGGCCATGAGCAGATGGAGCACCATTTCATTCTTTTATAAGATGATCGACAACATCCCAGACAGGTTGGGACTCCATTAGCCTCGCCTATATTGTCAGATGGGCCACAAATAAATGGATACTCTTGAAATATGATTATATTTTGAATAGGTTTCAGATCCTGTGTTGCAAATGTTCCAGCACATGAACGATCAGTCTGATCTCGTTGTACCATGCGAGACGGTGTACAGTACAAGCTTTTATAATGGCTTGCTCTTTCCTCATTTTCTTCCTCATGGTCTTTCTTACATGCCCCACAATCAAACACTCCATTACATCGGACACAAGTCTTATGAGTCACGGCGAAGCAATAGTTACAAGAACCTAAACTGGAAGCCTGTCATTCAATCAAATTAAACAATGATTGATTGTCTTTCAAAACATTACTCAATTTGCCAGGAGACTCTGACTGGTTGAATATTTCTCGCATCATATAATTTTCAATTTTGTAATGATATTATAAACGAGAGATAGTTTTTACTTACCTTTAAGGCCGTCATGATATAATGATGCTATATTTGACGGTTGCATACATGTGTCTAGACTAGAATCAAACGAAATAATATTGTTAACTTTTCAACACATTCGGATTTCAGGATTAGCCGCAATAGTTACTTAAGTACACACCCTCAAGAAAATGTGCCGGCAGGCAGGTTTATTATTATTATTATTATTGTTTTGATTACGATTGTATTTTTCCTACAAATACAGTTCAATAAATCATTTACAAAGAAATTACTTGTTAGTAAATAAACTTGATTTGTATTCGCTAGATTTTTAAAGCGTGAATGTATTGTGTAAAACCAAACATTCCCTTTTTTAAATTCAATAAAAAGTCAACTAATGCATGTGATAAAATCCCTATAAAATACGTACTACGTGGACAGATTAAATATATTTACTTACCAGTCTCAATGAACAAGCTTTCCGTAATACACTAGCAGTATAGTTTTGATTTTTCATAAACCCGTCGAGTATTTAAGTATGAAATTTTAATGTCAATAGTTAAAAGTTAAGATATATAAACTCAAAACAAACGTCAAAATTCAAAAACAAAAGTTCTGCTACGTCACAGGTAAAACGCATTGAAAATCAAGAAAACCTACTCGCATGAATTTTGTGCCATGAAGCAAAAAGAAATCAGTTGAATTTAAACGATTTTACATTTATTTTATTTTAATTCAAAAGAGAAAGACATATTTATCAGTAAATAACTTGATTTAAAATAATGCACTTTTTTACGGATTAATTAATCGTCCACTTCGTGAGCAAGATGAGATTGTAATTCGAGTAAAGACAAAAAATATTCCTACACCCAGAACAAGGAGAGCCAATAATTTTGCAGTGATTGTCGTAAATTTACTTAATGTAAAACCGATTGTTGGATGGGATAACTGACCTAAAAACGCATGAATCTAAAACAAAATAAAAATCCATGATTAATTTTATTACCTAATTATCCCGATACGCATATTATTATGTAATTCATCAGTGAATAGAGAAAACAATGAGTTGTCTCTTCTACACATACACATGCACTTACAACAGAAGCCCGACCATTGTGTAATGAGAAATCTTGAAAATCCCGTGCCATTGGCCATGACCTCACATTGGCAATTGCTGTATGCGCCTAGTCATCAGTCATCAAGGGAGTATTTATGTACATACATATATTTAATTCAAATTTAAGTACATTATACATTTTCTGAATAAATCTGTGAAGTCTATATTTTGACTTTAATTACCCGTCTATGTAAAATGGAAGCTGCAATCAAGCTCCATACAAATTTTAATGCGACGACAGCTATTTTACAAGAAATCTCAATGGTCATGCTTTGAACCGACCTCCGTGACAATCGACCTTTCAGTCCAATGAGTAAAGAGTAACTGGCGAGGACAAGGTAGGCTGTGTTGAATATCACATTAATGAAACTCAGAGAGGATATTGCATCGTCAAAATCCTATCCGGAAACATGATAATAATTTCATTAAAGTCTCAAGTTTCCCCAACAAAAATTAAATCAGATAGGTATGTATATAGGTAATATATCTTTTAATACTCACAGACACAAGTTTAGAAGCAAGTCCATGATGCTCTCTCACCAAGTCAATTTCAACAGCAGAGAATCTCTCAGGTTCCATCGCAGCAATTCCTCTATTTAGTCTCCAAAACATTTCCGCCAAAATAATGGATAAAATAATTAAAAGAAAATCACCAAAAATCCACACAGCATTCGTGGCCAATGTGATGAGAAGACAATAAGTACTTGTGATGCTCGGATGGAAAAATACATTCTCATCAAGTTTACAATTATTTCCATATGATTGCCATGCTTGAGCGATACTTGATCCCTTTGAAAAAATGTCAATGAAGAAGGATTTACTCGTCAGTCCCAAAATTAAAATCACATAAATGATGGTGACAAAAATACATTTTCTTCGTAAATTGTAAATATAGCTGGACTCTTTGTAGATTTTTAAGCGATTTTCTAGGGCTGGAGAGTTACGAAGAGCCATTGCCAATTTGGGTGTGTACAGTAAACTCCAAATATGAATGAAAATAACATGAACTCTCATAATTATCGAAGTCCCAGACTTCTTCACGAAATCCTCACCTCTCGCCACACACACAATCAACAGGAATATTTGATTCAAGAGAAGGAAGATATTCCAAAAATTGAGGAAACTACAAAATCCTCCATTGGATACGACACTATCAAAATATGAAAATCCTGGTATTCCAAAAACACGGGAGAAATTCAATAGTGGTTTTGCAGCAGAGATGATCTCAGAGTACTGAATAAAATGTATGGGAATCTCTTCAGGGAAATTACCAAATTTAACTTTGGATTTCATATTTTGTCAAATCCAAAATACTTAAAACCACAACTTATCAAAAAATATCCTGTTTATATTTGTGGTTGACCAACCAACACTCTCAGGGGCTGAAACCAAACTGCATATTTTAGCATCAAAATCTTGATCCATACCTATTCCGAAAAAAGAACATGCTGAAGGTCAATGTAATGAAAATCTTTCTCTTTCCCCCTTTCAAACCGTCCGTGTCGCATATTGAGCTTCTTTATTCTTGTTAATAACTAAATATTGATTGGTGATAATCAAAAGGAAGTTTCTGAGTGCTGAGTTGAGTTGAGTAGACACAGTGAGTATATCTATATAGTCAAAATACGGTCCGCATTCAAATTCAAATTCATCCCCATCGACTTTCTATACACACAAGCATTTCACAGAGGAGGCACAAAGGAAAATAATGGAAAACTGAGCAAGAAAGAAAGAAAGTCACAGAGTAAAAAATTGAGACTGGTTTACATTGGGAATTGAGAAAGTTAATTATAGATTTCTTTCTAAACTTGACCTTGCTTACATGGAACTAAACTATAGTCCGGAATAGTCCCTTTAAGTCACAAGTTTTGCGTGATTGATCGCAGGTCGATGGCCATGACTTCAATCTTGGATGAACAGATTGAGAAATGTCATCAAAGTTTTAATTATAGTGAGCTCAGTATGTATTTACGTGTATAAATAGTACAAATATTACGCAGCAGTAATTAATCGATTCCAATCTTGACTAAGATAAATGAGTACCGAGTATAGTGAGTTTTAATTAATATTATTAATTTAATAATAATTGCGATATGGCGGCCCCTATTACAAAAGTTGTTATGTACGTTCTAAATTATGCAACTGTATATACAAATAAATTGTTGGATATACGATACATAGACTTCGTCGTATCTGTACAGTTGTAATTATCTTTGTATTGTATTGTATTCTTTATTAACGTGTTAAACTGACGGCTATGTATTTACATAAGTACTGATTGTACCGATTTTACATTGGCTATGCCCAATTTACAATTTATCACAATCAGCATTGATTTCTTCAAAGGTATCAAGTACCCATGAGCTCACATCTAGGGTTACGTGGGGTAAGTGTGGTCGACGACCATTTAAGACTGTTACCAAGAAAATTGATCCCGCGTTTGTTTTAGAAATTGAAGTTGAGATCATTTCCAACCTCCTGTCAAAGTCTGAGATTCGTACGTTGACTACAAGAGCAGCAGTGCAGGTCAAAAGGGACTACTTTTTGAATTGCGAGCAATCGTCTTCAATTTGCTGCCATTATGTCACAACATGATTTTTTAAGAATGTTTTT
>JAIUND010002756.1:0-20127 GCA_034699125.1 Gisinianus flammeolus | reverse complement strand
CATAAGAAACTGTCCCCAAATAATTTGCCCACACTGTATAAAAGATGAAAGCGCTGGAATAAAATAATAATAATGTCATTTTAACTATAATTGTCATCTATCCTTAAATCCTTCACTTTTCTATTGCTTATACGTACAAAAGCCCAATGTAGACAGAGAGTCCCACAATTAAGAATATATTCTGACAGCCCTCCGTCTAGCCCAATGAAACCCGGATTAATTTTGTCTATACGGTGAGGAATTAATTTTATTAATTTGCATTTCCACAAATCCAGTGCTTTTCCTATAAGTAGGTATGAGGTACTCAAATCTAAATTAAAGTATTGAACGACTCAATCTTGTGCTTTCCCATTTTTCTGCGTAAAAGATTTCTGCCCTTGCTCACGTGCGAGTTAATTTGCAAAACGTATTAGTAGACGTATTAAAAGTCAAAGCTCTGAGTGCGGAGTATGCATGTATGCAAAGTATGCATGTGAGTTCACACAAGTCAAAATGTACTTGTGTTTGTGGGTAACGTGAAAAAAAAAAGTGAATAGCAAAAAAATTGTGTCGTTGCCAAAAAAACCTGAGAATTTCTGTGATAAAAATAAACGGGATAATATTAGTATTTTGCAAGTTGGGATTCGGTCGGCTATTTGTATTTTGTACATGGTGAAAAGTGACTTTTGTTCGTTCGGCTCGTTTTAAATATGTGTATGCATGCGTAAGTAGACATTTGGTGAAAGATAGCGTACTTGACAAACATGGAAGCTCATGGAGAAACCAGACCTAGAAAACGAGGTCAAAAAAGAAAAGGTCATTCATTATAAATACCCAATTCCATTTCAATCATAACAATTAATCTGTCCCATATTTTTTATAGTAATTGTACAAGTTTTGCTTGTATATAGATTTCTATTTCTTTTCTTACGGCATGCATATGTTCTATAATATTGTAATAAATTATTACAATAAATTATTATAATTCTCGTGATTCGATAATGTGTATATAGATGCTAAAAATGTGGAAGTTCCAGAACCAGAGATTGTGAGAGAAAAGTTGATTGAGGAAGAAGATTTAGCTGACGAAAGTTGGAATAATTATCACGGTATGGAAAAGAAACTACGTATATTGCCATCTTTAAAATATTTATATAGTTCTCAGATTTGGATTATTTTCTTAGTGTGGTGATTTGTCTTTTGATTTGTCCCATATTTTTCATACATAGTTGAAGATGATGACAACGGAGCGAGTTTGACGTATAAAATCCTGTTCTTTATTCTTCTTCTTGCTCTGGGAGGAGTCGCGACTCTCGTCTTAATTGATAATAATAATAATCTCGGTAATAATAATAATAATGATGGTGAAGAACCAGTGCATACGGTTCAGGAGAGTGATGATGGACAATTACCCGTTGAAGAGGCTAATATTGCGTCCTGGTTTGACTGGCTTACAAGTACGAAAATCCCCCCCGAAAAAACTTACGCTTTGAGAATTTGTTTGATACAAGAATTAATATTCATATATTAATTATTAATTCTCATTTTCATTGTAATGCATTTCAGCTGAGCAAGCGGATGATCATCACGGTATAGTTGAAGAGCATAATGAGGACATACACGAATTTGAAGAGCATGAAGACCATGATGATGAAGACCATGATCATGACCAAGAGGATCATGACCACGATGAAGAAGATGAAGAAGAATCTGATGATGATGAAGTAATTCAAGTCGAGGTTTCTAGTCAGACTGTAGCCGAGACAGAAAGTCCAGTCAATATTGAATTTGGGCAGGAAGCTCAAGAGGAGGGAAATGATGGAATAAGGCAGACTGAAGCAAATCCAGTTCAAGGAGATGAAGACAATTTACAAGTTGATATTAACGGTATTAATCCAAATGAAAATGAAAATGATTTTACAAATCCACAAGAGACCCAAGAACAACAGCGAGAGGAGGATGACCAATCAGAATTTCACGGAGCTGGAACTCCATACCAATATCAATATCAACAACAACAACAACAACAAGATGATGAAGAAGAACAACGAGGTCATCCAAATCCATATCCAGACAACGAAAATGATAACGATAATAATTATAACAATAATAATGTTGACGCTCAAGCCGAAGCTGATGAATTTGCTCACGATGATGACAGTCAATTTGAAGATGATTTAATAGATGAATCTCAACAGTATAATATCTAATTTTTAGTTTTATTTTGAAAAAACTTACCATAAAATAATTATAATTATTATTGTCTACAAAAAATGATGAATTGACTACTGGCCTATACCAACCTTTCACATCCACAAATAATGTAATTAACTATATCCAACTGATAATTGTATTATATTTATTGTGCTAAATAAATCATTGTTGACATTATAAATTATAATCTCATCATCACAAGATATGACAAATTTAATTATGTACCTTCATGAAAGTACGATATGATGATTTTATCAGCCTGCATTCTGTGGTGAAAGAGACACTCGCTAATTCAATACCTTCCAAAGTTTTAATGGACTGAAACTATACATACCAAGACACGAGTAAATGCTCAAGTGTTATATTATATCATATCACTGTGAAATGTTTCAAATTGGACTGCACAAAAACATATATCGTATATACTGTTATAGAACCCCACGACTTTATAGAACCCCTGGGGTACAGTATATACGGTATCCCAAGTCCAAACCCTGAATACATTGTAAGCATTTGCGCTCTCCAACAGGACATTCAATTCCTCTAACCTTGAAACTCTTAAAAACTGACGATGAGTTTGTTTGCAAGTCTATAGAATAATAAAACTATTAACGTTTTTGTGTATGTCATTACTATATACTCTGCTGTAATGGGCCACACGTACAATGTATGTACATGCAAACGAACGACCATCATATTCGCTGGTTTTCACAAAGTTTAGATAAACACGTGAACCAGATTCCCACATGTACAGCCAAAGGAAAGATAGTTATAATTGAGGGCTATTTTTTTACTAGTTGCCCTTGACTCTTTCAATTCTTCCTTTGAACGAACATTTTGTATTACTCGGTGTGAATTGTGGATACTGTCAGTTTGAATTTCTTCAGGGATGTGTACATTTAAATACATCATTTGACAAATTCTTCATTCCTTCGCCGTGTGTTTGAGTGTGAATCCATATATGTGAGGATTGTTTAAATTTTTGCATTTTGGATTTGAAAATGTTATTGATAATTCTCTGTTCCTTCGTCCTCATTGCACTCACTGCTTACAAATATACACGTAGTGGGAAAAAACTTCATTTCCCTCCAGGACCAAAACCATGGCCATTGGTGGGTAACTTGCTACAAGTCTCTAAACATCCCCAAGAAACATATACCAAATGGATGAAAGAATACGGGGATTTGTACCATATCAAATTCGGGAAAAATCAGTAAGTCTATATAAATCTGAATAATTTCAAGAAAAATGATATCAATGGAAACGGATCTCAAAATGAAGTAACTAAATATTTACGCATACACTTTGGAATTTTCAGTGTTTTTGTAATGTCTGACATCAAAATGATAAAGGAAATCTATAATGAACCACTTTTTACGGGTCGTAGCGCAGGGATGCTAACGTGTGTGATTGCTAAAGGAAAACACGGTAAAATTAATCGACAAATCCCTTGTACAATATTTACCTAATTTGAAAATCTTATTGTAAAATGTTTTCACGCAGGAATTGTACAATCTGATGGGAATGAGTGGGTGGACCAAAGAAGGTGCGTGTTTTTCGTTGTTGTCTGTTGTTGTTATTTTGTTATTATGGTTTATTTGTCATTGTCCCTGTTCTTATTCAATTCTGTGTGTCTTATTCAGATTTACACTCCGGCACCTCCGGGATTTTGGTTTTGGCCGTAATTACATGGAGTCTTTAATCATGGAAGAAGTGAACGACTTGATTGCCGGGTTAAAAAGTGAAGGACGTGAGTCAATTGTGATGAACGAAAAGTTCACTATTGCCGTCATCAACGCCCTTTGGGTTATTATTGCTGGGAAGAAATTCAAGCAGGATGACACAGATAAACTGGATCTCATACGAGAAATTGATAGGACCTTCGCAAGATTAAACGTAGCGGGAGTTCTTTATTTAATGGCCCCATCAGTGCTCAAAGTAAAGTATTTATTTCACAATACATAAAGATTGCCATTAAAGATTAAGGTGCTGCAGAGATTATTCATGATATATTTCGTTTTTTTAATTATAGTTGGCTCCAGAACTTCTGGGTTTCAATCACGTTCTAAGAGTTGCCAAGCGTTTACATGTCATGCTTGGAGAAGTCATTTCGGAGCATCAAACTAATTTGCCGGCGGATGGCAATCCTCGGGATTTCATTGACGCTTACTTAATGGAAATTAACAAGACAGAGGAAAAAGGGTCTAGTTTTTATAAAGAAGCTGGCAGTGAGTGACCATTCTTTTCAGTTTGAATGTCTATACAGTGTAAAAAAAGAAGAAAAACGACATCCGATTCGAATTTATTTCTCCATGATTTTTCAGTCACTTCTCTCTGTGCTGGAATTGGAGATTTATTTTTTGCTGGAGCTGAAACGACATCCAGGTGCGTCTGATTTAACAGTGATTTCAAAATGTCAAAATATATATGAAATTTGATTAAAATTATATGTGACGATTCATTTTAATTTTATAAATTAATACAGCACACTTTCCTGGACGATTCTCTACCTGGCTGTTCATCCGGAAGTCCAGGCTAAACTTCAAAAACAAATCGATTCCGTTGTTGGAGGAAATAGAACTGTTTCTTTAGAGGATAGACAAAAGTAACCGTCATACAAATATTATATTCTTTCATGAGTTTTTGACTGGATGTGGATGTACTGGAATTTGGATTTGATTGTTTAAATGTTATAATAGTCTGCCATATGCTGACGCAACCATCAACGAAATCCTTCGAAAATCAAGTATTGTTGTGACTGGAGTTTTTCATACAGCTTTAGAGGATGCCAAATTCAGAGGCTATGACATTCCCAAGGGTAGTTGGCTTGTAGCAAATCAGTACGCAATACATCATGACGAGAAAATATGGGGAGATCCAGGTAATCAAAGCAACAAAATACATACATACCATAAATCTATGAAAATGCTTGCACATTTTTTTCATAAAAGTATATGTTTTGTTTAGAAAACTTCCGCCCTGAAAGGTTTCTAAGTGAAGATGAGAAGACTGTAATTCGTAATGAGAACATGCTCGCGTTCTCAGTCGGAAAACGTGCATGTATAGGAGAAACACTGGCAAGAGATGAAACCTTTTTGTTCATGACAAATATTTTCCAACGATTTTCTATCAGTGTGGATGAAACAAAATCCAAAACGAGTCTTTTTCCAAAAGAAGGCTTCATCCTTCAACCACAAGAATATCGAGTCATTTTGAAAGATAGACATGTTTAATTTATTCTTCATCCTCATAATTTTTCAGTATTACATACATTTAATTTTTAAATTTTTGTCTTAATTGCTAAGATGACTTACTTACTTATAAGTTATAACAGTGCTTAGAACTAATTATTAACGTATTTCCATCTTAATTAAATAATCCTCTGAGGATTACCCTCAACATTATTTTACCGATAAATAATTAATTGTGGGGTAGAAAGCCAAATGCCCAACACATTGGATTTCTTTTTTATTTGATAGCATTAAATTAAATTCTTAAAAAATTCAGAATTTGTTGGAATATATTTATACATTAATATTTATTTAAATTAACTATCTCCAACAAATGTTTAATTCATCTCGATACTTTTAAGTCGCCTCGTGAGTTCATGAGTTCACTAATTTAAATTATTGTAAACATTTCTGTGCTGTGCATCAATTTGTTTGTATTAAAAACTTTTGAAATTTGAAAACGATTTTCATCAAGAATCTCCTCCTTATCGTTATCGATCAAAATAATTCATCGTATATATATCTTGTGTCAATAAATGCTGCAGTTCTGCAGTCAAACTGGAGTACTTATCCACATTTACACTTTTATGTCATATGGACTATGACTTCTCTAAATTATATTTAAAAAAGATTGAATAAGAAAAGGAAACAATGGTAATCGCTAGTAAATAATTGGGTAATTGTAATTTGTAAGCAGATGACCTATTTAACACAGATAAAGCATCGCGAAGACGGCCATCTGGACCTAATGTAAATCTTGGAATAATTTCACCATTCGGACCCTTTGAACAAACAAAATGTGTATTTCAATTAAGCATCGCATGTGGGACATTTACTAGGCTTCATTTATGTTTAGTTATCTATACATTATGCTCCTGGAATTACCATGCTAACTGTAGGAACGTCACCCATACTGTGGGTTTATGGTAACCCTGGAAATATCATAAGATGGAATTCGGCTAATGATGGTCCGGTCAATCCATTCCCTATTCTCAATAGAGGAATTCACAGAAACATTCACGAAGATGAAAGAGAGAAAGTACTAGTATATGAATTGTAAAAATACCAATGTAAATGTAAATACGCGTGTATAGTATCTGTAAATGTATACATAAATTACCTGAATTTGCTCACATCCACGTAAACACCTAAATTCCCAATTGAAAAACAAAAGGATTAATTAGACAATTAAATAAAAAACTAAAACAAGCATATTTAATGGGTTATGAAAAAATGGAGTATAGAGTATAGTAACCTGGAACTCCATATGTTCCGCAGTTAACTCCCCAGGACACCACTCCAACCAAAACATATCGCCAAGGGTCAGCTACACTTGGACAAACAAGAGGTCCTCCTCCATCCCCAACGCTATATTGTCAATTTACATTCCAACCCAATATTAAATCACCCCCAAAGTGTGGATAAGAGTAAATGTAAAGGAGCAGCAGTGAAAGTGAACTCATACCAGGTATCTTGTCCTTTTAGCCCTCCTGCACACAGGAAACTGTCATGCAGAGTGAATCCTCCACCCAAATTAGTCTTACGGAGAGCCTCTTGACAATTGGCTCTGGGTACTAATGGGAGCTCAACTTCTTTCAAGATGGCTTGGTATGATCCATTGAAACCTATAAAAAATAAATAATTATTATTACTGTAAACGACCAATTTACAGATGAAACTATAATTATTGAAAGAAAGTACAGTATTTACTGACCGAATGAATTTTTCCCCCAGCCCGTTGCATAGCATGAGGAATTATCATAAGCGGGAACTGGAGAAGGAAGGCAAGCAGTGTCAATGTGTGGTGCTAGAACAGCTGGTCGTTGCAAGAAAACCAATGCAATGTCACTGTATAATGCGCCCGGGTAGTACGATGGATGATATACAACTTCCTGTACTTTTATATCCTATAGAAAAAAACGGGTTTTTATGGTATATTGGGGGGAGGGAGGGGGTTCCAATTCTCATACAGAGAAAACTGAAAGGACCTGGTAGAGATTTCACAATTCTATACACAATTTGTACCTGATAAGGATAGAATTCATTCGTTGATTGCGTATCCCACTCTCCAAGTCTCACTGTCAAATGATCTACTCTTTTTCCCTTGACGCAGTGAGCTATATTTTGTCAAATCCATAATAAATTACATATGAATAGTTTTAACTGGAAACGTTTGGAATTTCCCATTTGGGAAAATGCGATCTCGATTTAATTACCTGCTGTGAGCAGTACTGATGGCCAAATGAGAGTGGCTCCACACACGAAATAATTTACATATCGTCCTAACACTGTCTTTTTCTCCTGTCAAATTCCATTTCAAAGATTCAAAATTATAATATAATATTTAGAATGTACCATGACCGTGACACAATCATTATTGAATATATAAACTAATTGTATCAGTAGTAAAAGAAACAAACCAAAATGGCCGCCATCCACGGAAACTCGCCAAATTGAGTCTCTGAATCCTATCAAATGGACAATTAATATCAATCAATCGTTCATTTGACGTAAGGCACAGCACCGTATCAAAAATTTAGAATGGATAATTAATACAAGTAAACTTAATCGTCTTAAGTCAGACAAAAATGTAAGACTTCTTTATGATTTCCGATTACTTTGAATCCTAAAATTCTGGCATTGACTCCATTTGGATTCAAAGTTCCACATCTCGGAACGAATCCTGGAATGGCTGTACTTGTAATCGGAGGAAGAGCCGTTGGATATTGTGTAGAAGGGATGGGTCTGGGTCGACGGCAACAAACTTGCAAAGGGGACGGACACGCCCATCCATGCCTTATGTCAATCACACCCGAACCATCAGTGACAACCTAATCATGTTTTGATCAGTGCATTCCCATCAATATACTTTTAAATTTTTAATTATAAATATGTATACAGAATTCTCAAACTATACTGTTGTTTTTTTTTCTTCATAAAAACTACCTGGCCTTCGTCACAATAATAATATGGAACACACGTGCAATTATTCGATAATGTTGTCGGGTAATTTGGTGTTGTAAAAAATGGAGTGGAGGCTGTGACGAATTCTCCAAATGTAAATCCGTTTCTACTCTCTCGCTTATCTACAAAGAAAAAGAGCTGATCAATTTCCCAATCATTGTTTTGTGAAAATTCCACCTTTTCCCCCAAAAAATTTGACGAAGAAAATTCTATATCACAAGTGTGTACCTGTAGCTTGTTCCGGATTTTTCCCTGTTTGTGGTATCTTAGCACCCGATTGTTGTTGACTTGCAGGCCACACACGACCTGATTCCCGAATAATTCTCACAGTGCTCCCACTAGCAGAATTATTTTTTGCAACAATAACTTCCTTTCCTCCAGACTCTTCCGTTCTATTCCCGATCCCAATTCCAAGTCCAGCGCCAGCAACTGACGCAGAAAATATGAGTATAAACAGAAGAATCCAAGTTATTCCATACGACTCCATAGCAGATCACAAAGTATAGTATTAAACAGAGTGAAACGAAACAAACTCTTTATATTTTTAAAAACAGAAATGATGTGGACTTTGAATTTTTTTTGGAATAATTTTATTTGATAAAGTGACTCATATGGAGTTTAGTGAATGAAAGAAACAGATGGTGTCTGTTCCACTCTGAAGAAGACTGCTATACTAAACTCAAATTGGATACTTCATGGGATTTTTATAGGCAATTGGGGATTCAGTTAGGTCATCGATTAATTTTTTAATTCACATGCAATATGTAATATGGAGATGCGTATGTATATATCGTATGAATGGTGCTGTTGGTAGGAGCTGGTCGTGTTTTTTATGTTTTTGTGTGATTGGAGCATTTCCGGGGAATAACATAACATCACATGGCATGGAAAGTTTTCTACTCTCTCCCCTAATATTTCATGTCTTTATACCAGAGAGAGAGAGAGAGAGAAAGAGAGAAAGTGAAAGTTCTACATGAACATGACGTAGCTTAAACTGTCTCACTTTGGAGCTTGTCACAAGACAAGGGACATGCAGAAGGTGATTTATGTTACGTGAAGAATGTGAAAAATTACACATGGTATTGTATGTGTATGTACTCTCTGGTTTCTTGTACCCAAGAAATTTTGTCTGTGTCACCATTTAACAGAGAAAGAGAGAGAGAGAAAGAAAGCGAGGGAGAGAAAGAGAGAGAAAAGAAGTTCCCTTTCATTTTCTCAATCCAAAATTCGGACTTGACTTGACATACAATTTGAGTCATAATTATTTCATGACTCGTGCATATAACAAACAAAAACCCAGAATTTCTAGTATCAATGTCTTCAATGTCCTCAATTCATTCTCCTGCTCTTTCTTTTCTTATCCCATACAATTTTGAGTTTTTTTCGAGATATTGAAGAATCGTAATCGTCCATTGGAAAATTTACAGGACACAATGTTGTGGAGGAAAATAAGAAAGAATCGAATGCACTGCACTCACTTGTAACGCTCTTTCTCTCTCTTTTCTCTCTCTCTCGTCCCAAAATAGGGATTCCACATTCCACAGTTATTGCTTCACAAGAATTTCCACAATTACACAATTCCCTTGCATGGTTGCATGGTAAGCTCACATCATGTCAACTTGGATTTTGTTATTCCCTCTGACTTTTTATTTTTAGTTAATGTTAATGTTGGTAATTTCCAAAGTCTAAATGGGCTGTGTAATTTGACATTTGACAGAAAAACTCTTTGTGTATTGTACCGATACAAGGGGAACCAAAACAGCCACAGTCGATTACATTACTTTATTTTGTTTTGCTTCCTGTTTCTTTTTTCCCTCTTGACTACTGACCACTGACAGTGAGCTAAGATTGTAGTACATAGTATATATCTATATGTCAGTGACATAATGTCCTGTAGAATGAGAAGTGTACCCGATTCAAATTTATTTTTCGTACTGTCCCTTCTTCATTCTGTTCTGTTTTTCACGAGACATGACAGATGATGAGGGAAAATCGTTCATTCATTTCCACTAATATCCAGTTGTTTTGTTTCATTTCGTCCACTTTTTCTTTTATTTTCTGTACCTCAACTGTGACCTGTGACAGAAATGTATCTGTACATGGGAGAAAAAATAATCAACTAGGAAATTCCAAAAATATATCGGATGTGTGTACGAAAACAAATGGAATTTAATGTAGGTAAATTGCTGACCTCAAATTGAAAATCAAACGTGTGTCTGTGTGTGTGTGTGTGTGTGTGGAGTGCATGTAAATTGCACACATATAAACTTGCAACATTTTCCCTATATCAACCGAAAAAGGTTGAGAGAAAGTAGAACTGTGTCCTAAATATTTGTCATCCAATTCACTGACACGATGCTCAAGACTTTTTTACTTTTACTTTTACTTCTACTGCTGTAAGCTGTGGTACAAACTTGGAAAATAACGTGAACTACTTTTAACTGGAGCATCCAACGGATACGAAGAAAATGACGACAAGGATAATAAAAAAAACCTCGTGTTTTACTAATCGACCTAGTCATTTTTGTCTGTAGGTTGACCGGATTCGTGGTGCGTATATGAATCTGGACGTGGACGATATTAAGCCCATTTATCTACATTCATGAATCTAAAAGAATTTTACATGCTATTGAGATAGATTAATTTTATTGGACCAACCGAAAATTAAGTCAGAGAGTCACAGAGTATCTTTGGGATAATTTGTTTCCCTGTAAACTGAACGAAATGATGTCACAAGTCACAAGTATATATATTTGACAGTCTTCATTTCAGAATCAGCAAAATGACCTGGATTTTCTCTCAGTGAGAGAACGGATTACAAAATCAAATTAAATCGGACATATCATCTTTTTTTTTTTGTATAATAAGATTCAGAAGGAATCAAAAATCAAAACGCAAAGTCCAGCGCAACTTTGAACTTCAAACGATATATTTCAAAATTTGGAACCAGCAACACAGACAGCTACATAAGTATTTCGTCCTCAAAAATATTGAAATTTCCTATTCCATACTAGAGTTTCGCTTACGAAACGAGGACTTTGGAATTTTTGATGAAGGATGTCAAACTTTGAATTTGAAGTTCAAAAGACGGAATAAGGGCAATATTTATTTATGTACACATATTCCAAATAATTCGAATTCTGTATATTAAAGTGTAAAAATGAACACCCCCTCTTGGAATCATGACGACGGAGATCTGTTGTAGGTTACGTACAGAATATGGGATGCTCATTTGAATTTCGATTGACCACAAGGAAACATGAACATGTTTTGCGGGATTTACCTTCCTATACATACTTCCTACGTTGTTACCTATAGAACGGAAGTTTATAAAATTCCTGGAAAATCTAGAAATATATATTCTAGATTTTCCAGCGCTGGAGGCCGTAACAAAAATAGAAATCAGGATTGACATGGATTTTGAATAAAATTGAAATGATTGGAGTATATAACTTTAATTAATTGGAAATCTTAAGCTTGGATATACGACGAAAAATTAACACCAACAATCCAAAATGTCAATTGAGGAGATATGGAGCGATCCGAAGGTGTGAGATTTGTACGAATCTCTCAATTTGACTAATTATTGAAAGTGGCGAGACGAGAAGATAGATTTGATATTCCCCTGAGGAGTCATCCAATCAAACAAGTTGTACTTTACAATATCAAATGCTCTTGTGGATTCTGTGATTTGTGATCACGCACTAGAAAATCTTCTTCACATCAAAATCAAATAAAACGACTAGGAATGAATCATTCCAAATGATATAAAGATCAAAGCGAGAGAATTCATGTATTCACAATAGTAGACGACTATAGAAGGGGAAAAGCGAGATGGGTTCTTGGGGTTTTTCTCAAGTATGATTATTATTTACCATTTTATAACCAAATAAAGATTTCCTCATCTCTTGTTTCCGGAACCGGATTTGGGATTGGAATCTTGATGATGAACGCAAATAATACTTTGCAAACCAAAAACAGCCCACATATGTCAAAATTGTGTAGGAGCATCATACTAATTTTTTTCATTGGTATTTCCGTCATGTAATGAATATCAAAATCAAATAAGAATAATAAAATGCCGTCGGATCTATATAAGATAAAATCATCTCTCTCCAAATCAGACAGTTGACATTTGAACTCTCTGAAGACTTCATCGACACTAAACATTTCCCATTTCCCTCTGCAAAACTTTTGATTTTGGGACTGTCAGTACCGACAACACACGAGAAAACACACACACACACACATATTTAACTGTATTTTGTGAATCCACTATAAAAGTGAAAGCTACCGATAAAACAAATAAGCACAGGTTTATAAAAGTTGTTGTAGATTTACAGAGTTATTCCTTTCGGTTGTGTGCGCGTGCAGCTTTTGTGAAATGAGAAGTTTGTTTTTCGTCTTGATAGCCATCCAGCTATCTTTGTCTATTGTTATTGCTCAGGTAAGTTCAGATACATACAATTGATCTTTGAAGCTTTTAATCTTTTTATTTGTTCTTTGAAAGAACTTCTTTCAATCTCATCTTTCCCCAATTAAAATTTTAATCAATTCCTCTTTTGATTCTTTTGATTTTATAAAATGAACAGATCACTTTCACAAGAGAATGGGTGGCGGGTAAAAGAGCTTTCCCTAGTAACAACATGATTTTTCATGAGCAAGAACATGGAGCCTGTCGAAGCCTTTGGCCAGCAATTGAACACTTACTACAAGTAAAAATACACCTCTATTTTCCTACGTCGGATTGCTTAAAGACATAGTTCTGGTTTACTATCTAGTATATTATACTGATTTTTAATTCAGTACTGCAAAAGTAAAATTACAAGGAATATGAGTTGAATTTGAATTTGAATTATGTTGATTTTAAGGTGGAGAAACTTCGAGAGGGAGCATGTCCATCTCCATTAAAAGCTGGTTCATACATGGGGAAAATGAGTGACAACTACCCAAAAGTCAATGGGATGATGAGCAAAACGAAAGAAGAACCTCAATTTGAAGAAGATGGCAACGTCAAAAACACCTAAAATCAACTAACGCAATAAATGCCATGTGTTTACATTATTGAATAATGATTACTCAAAATATACCATATGTAAATCAAATTCTGGAGTCTGTACTCTAAAGAGTTAAAAGTATATCTCTACATAAATTTTACTAAAAAAAACTGTCCAAATTGTCGATATTTGCAAGAAAATGCCAAACTATATAGAAACAAAAACTGGTTAATGATATAATACTCATCGTCCACCTCTAAATCATATCAAATATCAATTACAAATATTTGAAAGAAAATATATGTAATCAAATTTATTGGTCTTTCCTTCATATTAAAAATGCTAATCCTTAAAACATGTAGTAATTTGCATTTATTTATTTAATGCTCAACAGTAATTTAAAATTTATGACGTGTTGTTTTTTGTGGTATTAAAGGATTCATGCCTTCATGATTTCTCCTTCCATTTTAAAATAACATGATTGAACAAGAATCTAAAATAAATACTGTAGCCTTTTATCTTTCTATTAAAATTGTCTACGCATATGCTCGGCTGTGTGTGAGAGGGAACAACATATATTTATTGCTGGGAAATGACGAAATAAATAAAAACTTGTTTACTTAATCTCTGGAAGCCTATAGCAAACAAAATATATGCAACAAATGAAAGCTGATTCATAAAAAATTGAAATATAATAAGTATATACGTTCATTTAATAATTAATTGACGAAACTTTGCATCCGCTATGTGAATGTGTCAAACGTGTAGGCCAATATAGTTGGATAAGGCAGCAATAAAATACTTTCAACTTGTTGTTGTAAAAAACTGTCAGATCCGCGCGGCTTAACGCTCTGACATCAAAATAAAATACCGATAGGAAATGATTTATTCTTTTTATTATTATAACGTCATATCACGTTGAACTTTAAATCGTAATTAAGAGACTAATGGCAATTACAATTAGATTAGTTGATTTAATCCATGTCAAAGGCTCCATATTCCATATACGATAGATATATATGTAGTAGATCAAAAGACGTCAATGAGGATGACAATGTCAAGGTATAGCGCAGTTATAAATTGAGCAGAATTTCTCCTTTTGACTTCAATTTGTTTCCTGCACCCTCACACACATTTTATTCTCTTTTTTTCAACTCTATATCCGAAGAATCGTCAAAACTCGAAACAGAATGTCTAAAGTTTTTCAAATCATTGCACTTTTTGCTTCCGTGGCAGGTCTCAGCCTCGTTCATGGAAAACCAGCTGAGGTGAGTTTTATCAAGTTATGTATATCTAGGTATAACAATTCACAAAATTCCCACAAAAATAAAAATATCTCTATGAATATTTTTTGTGAAAAAAAATGCAACTTTAATTTGAGTGTCTCCATTTCCATTTCCACTTGACTATATATATATAGCTTCCTGTCCCAAGATCTCCAGTTTGCTACGGGGACTCTCACTACTTCGTCCCACATGAAACTGATTGTGCATCATACTATGTTTGCCACATGGGGACTTCCGTACGCCAATACTGCTCGGGTGATTTGCTCTGGGATTCATCCGTCAATGTGTGTAATTATCCTGATCAAGTGACTTGTTTTATTGGCGGTGAAACCACCACCACTCAAAGGACCACAGCAGGGCCAACATCCGCTGTCACTACGACGACGACGACCTCTACTTCTACTACAACAACTCAAAATCCTGGAAATCCGGAAACGACAACTACTGGAGCACCAAAACCAACGACAACCACCACCACAACGAGCACTCAATCCCCTCCAATTGGAGACTTCCCTTGTCCAGCTGCTATTGATTTCATCTATGTAGCTCATCCAAAGGACTGTTCCAAGTTCTACTTGTGCTCATCTGGCCAATTCCAGGCTGTCTACCCATGCGGTCAGGACCTTCATTTCAGTAGCCAATGGCAAGCTTGTGTACTTCAAGAGAAATCCGATTGTCGGAATTAAAGTACTGGACAATTGTTTTTGTTTTCAATTTGAATTTTTGTCTTTTTATACAAGGATTTAAATAATCGTAGTCCTTTAAATTCATGAAATATGTGTAGGTAAATTTAAATACAAATGGAACATGTGTACATAATAAATCTATATTGATAATTCGAACATTAAATTATGTCTCACATACGTTGTACCATTAAATTGGATTAGATGCAAAAAAGACGTTAATGCGTAGAATTTTTTTATTTTATTGTATGCTGGGATTATTGAAAAATAGTTGAGAACCAAAGTGCTTCAATTTTATAACAAAGAAATATACTGAAGAAAGGGAAAATGTGTGTGAGGACGTCATGCAAATAGGGATCGAAAAATGATCAAATCTATTGTATAGAATGGGAGAATACCCCGGACGTGTGTGTCGATGACGATATTCCATTTCAAGTTCATTACGTATAATTGCGGTTTCAAAACAATTACATTTTTATCATTACACATTATAACGAATCCGACGATTTTCTTTGAATGAATATGTGTGACGACTGCTGTATATAGATTTTGGAATTTCAGCAGTGTATATTTTCCATGTAAAAACTCTTGACAAGGATTTTGAGATTGAAATGGATTTCCATAGGATTCTTCTCTATGTTACGCATATGTGAATTTATACATGTTATATTAGTACTAACTTCTTACTACCTATAATAGCTTTTTAATAATACTTAGGAGTTTGAATTTTTGATCTATTCATGAACAAAGCAAGAGGGAAAATTGAGTGATTGAAAGTAAGTGTCTCGGCATTTTAAGAGAACCGGAAATTTAATTATTTAAATTTGAGGACGACATTAAAATGACAATAGAAAATTAGTTATTTTATTCAATTTTGAAGTCTTCCGACTGCCATTCATTAAATCGTCCTGTACCGTTAACTACAGCCGGTTTCGGAGTTGTAAACCACGGCAATGGAATCCAAAACCCTCTCCATCTCGTCAGGAAGGATTTCTCCTCCTCTGCTTCCTGTAAAATGTGTAAAATAACACAAAAATAAATAAATTTGATTTTGAAACAGATAACCTCACAATTACCGGTGAATTTTTTGAACTTTTATCATCTTTCCCTTTACTAAGAAATTATTCGAAAATGAATAAAAACAATGAAAGTTTTTTCACTTACTTCGTCGGCAAAAATGAATGCGTTGAGGAGCAACAAGCTGAGGGCAACAATGAAAATGTTTCGAACCATGATGATTTTTTGGTTGGAAATTCCTAAGAGAGGATTTCTTGAGAGATGTAAAAGGGTTTATCAACCGGGATACTGAAGACGAGGATGAGATGTGATGACAATTCTGGAGGAAATCCCTGTTTTTATACAAAAAATCACATTTCCTAACAAAGATGGCAAAAATGTGATGACCTCGCGGAAATAGGGAACGATCAAGTAAAAAATCTGGTTCATTATTTGTACAATCAAGTAAATAGTCATTACATTATAGTTGATAAATTCGGTTATAGTGGACAAATAAATATGTCAATTGAACTTAAAACCAATGAGCAATGCTCGGACTCTCTCTCTCCCTTTAACTGAAATAAAGGTCACATTCTATAATATAAAATCTACTTAAATATACCTACATTCTCATCAAAATCAAGTCAAGGTTATAATTCCAAGCTACAATTCAACTATAAACTATTGAAAACCCCAAACCATCCGGAGTCTAAACATTGAGAAACCACATACATCTGTTTGCTTATTTGAGATTGGAAATTGAAATTTCCCACAATGATCATGTTGATTTTAGTTTTTGACTTTGAATTCTCCATCGTTCTTTCGGCCTTTCGTAGAAGGTACGAAAGACGATTAACAGTTCGTAGAGCAGACCTTAGTTAGCGATACACCACACATATTTAAAGAATATAACTCAAAGAGACGAGGTCATTTGAAGGCAGCTTATCCAACAGTGGCCCCACTGTGCAATTCGGTTACCCCTGTGACCGAGTTTTTATTTGTTGACAATTATGCTTCCGATTTGGCAGCGGGTATGAATGATAATAATAATATTAAATCATCTTATATACATTTTTTATATGGTATAGACGCAGTCTATATATATACTTAAGCAAATATGTACATATTTATACAGCCACAAAAGCAACAAACATGCACAAGCAAAAGGGGACTCAGCCCAGAAGGAATTTTAGAAACCATCCCTATCCAAGGGGCAGTTTTTCTACTCGTGGTCACCAATCGGATGGAAGATCCTCCGGTTCTTTAAACCCGGGATGGTCCTCGGGGAGATCTCGAGGACGAGGAAGACGAGGATTTCAGAATCGGACAAGATTTCAACCAGCACAGCATCAGCAACAACCTTAGAGGATGTATGTAATAATAATTTAAAATATGCTGGTCGGTTATTTAAATTTTTTGCGCAATGGTTAAATATAACTTCCGATAGTTTTGTACTGGATATCGTAAGGGGATATAGAATAGATTTTTTAGAAGTGCCTTTTCAACAATTTGAATACAATTCGACATTTTCTCAGTCTGAGGAGATTTTAGTACAAACTTGTGTTGGCAGACTACTTAATATAGGAGCAATAGTAAAGGTAAAGGATACAGAAGGTCAGTTTGTGTCTAGAATCTTCACAGTACCCAAGTCCGATGGGACTTATCGCCTAATTCTTAACTTGAAACATTTAAATAAGTTTATCTCGTCTGAGCATTTTCAAATGGAAGATTACAGATCTGTTTGTAATCTTCTTGTTCCTAATATGTACGCGGGTACTATTGATTTACAAGATGCCTATCATTTAGTAAGTATACACATAGATAGTCGTAAGTATTTAAGATTTAGATTTAAAGGTAATCTTTATGAGTACGTTTGTCTTCCTTTTGGTCTATCGTCAGCCCCAAGGATTTTTACTAAATTGCTAAAGCCTATTGTAGGACATTTGAGATTAAATGGTCATTTATTAGTAATTTACCTGGATGATATTTTATTAGTGGCTCTTACCGAAGCGCAATGTCGTAAAAGTATTACAGTTACTCTTAGTTTACTAAAATCATTGGGATTTCTCGTAAGTAGTAAATCCAAACTAGAACCTGCTCAAACTTTTAAATATTTAGGTTTTGTTTTTAATGCAATCAATTTAACTCTCTCGCTGCCTGACAAGAAGAAGGAAAAGATTTTAAGCCTATGTAAACAAAGTTTAAGTAAAGAAAATATCACAATTCAGTCTCTTTCCGAGTTTATTGGTAATCTAATTGCAGCCTCCCCAGCTGTCAAGTTTGGTATGCTTTATACTCGCCAACTTGAATATGAAAAGACAAAAGCTTTGGAATTAAATAATGGTAATTATAAAGGAGTTTTACAAATAAGCTTGGAAGCTAAAGATGACATTACATGGTGGTCCCAGTCTTTGCCCATTGGGTTTAATTGTATTCGATCGGATAATTTTAATTGCACAGTTTTTACTGATGCCTCGTCGTCAGGATATGGCAGCCACTTGTAAAATATTACCACACGGGGTAAATGGACAATAAGTCAACAGGACTTACACATTAATGTTAAGGAGTTACTGGCTGTAGAATATGTATTAAAATCGTTTCAATCTGAATTAATTGGCAAAAATGTTTTATTGCGTGTAGACAATACTGTAGCAATAGCTTATATTAACAAGTTTGGTGGATGCAGAGTTTCAGAGTTACATTTAATAGCAAAGCGCATTTACCAATGGGTGCAACGACATAATATTACAATTTTTGCCTCGTACATAAATACTAAAGATAATGTTATTGCTGATTTTGAGTCAAGAGCCGAGATTGACGATTCAGATTGGAAGTTAAATGTTGAGAAATTTAATTTAATTTGTTCAAGTTTTGAATTTTATACAACTTTAGATCTTTTTGCCTCACATTTAACAACTCAATGTAATACTTTTTGTTCATGGCTACCTGACCCTGAGGCGTCATACGTCGATGCATTTACGTTGGACTGGTCCCAATTTTATTTTTACGCGTTTCCACCGTTTTGTTTAATCGCTAGAAGTTTAAGAAAGCTATGTGAGGACAGGGCACGAGGTTTATTTGTAGTTCCCTATTGGCCTACGCAGCCTTGGTTTCCCATGTTTAAAATGTTACTTGACAGTGAAGTGTTAAATTTAGAATCTGATTCTAACTTATTGCAATCTTTTGTAATTTCCAGTCCACACCCATTGCCCAAGAGCCTCAAGTTAATGGCAGCAATTTTATGTGGGAATCTTTTCTGGCGCAAGGGTTCTCAAAAGAAGTGACAGATATTCTTGTTGCGTCATGTTCTCAAGCTACACAAAAACAATATAAATATTGCTTACTTAAGTGGATACAATTTTGTAATGGTAATAAGTTTAATGTTCACAATGTAAATATTTACAATATTACTAATTTTTTGCTACAATTATTTGAGTCTAATGTAGGCTATATTTCAATCAATACGGCTCGTTCAGCTCTCTCTTTGTTTTAAAACCTATAGAAGGTCAATCTGTTGGTAATCATCCAATGATTGTTAGATTTATGAAGGGGATTTTTAAATTAAGGCCTTCTTTACCTAGATATAGTAATACTTGGGATGTTAATGTTGTACTTAAGTATTTTGAAAATTTATCCGATAATTCGGGTTTGTCTTTAAAATTGTTAACAATAAAGTTAGTGGTACTATTAGCTATATGTACCACAGATTAAGTATCTCCGCTCTCCTAACAGATAAGAAGGTTGTGTATAAAATTTTCTGCCTCCGAAATTTTCAAAT
>JAIUND010002755.1:0-20129 GCA_034699125.1 Gisinianus flammeolus | reverse complement strand
GGGCCAAATCGGTTGAACTTTACGATAGATATGATTTCATGATCGTAGAACGTAAGACCTGGCCAGGACAGGTCATCCAAAAGTGGTCCTAATATCTTGCATAACCCTCTGTATTTTCATGTTGAGCAAGAGAAATTCAAATACATAATTCCTACACAGAGTATTAATGTGTAAATTCTAGAATTATAGAATTTCTATTTACTGGATAGATAATTGCCGCAAAATACTTTCCTAACGCGAATTCCCTTGCCCGAAATTTGAAAATCCAGTTCAATTGCGCAATAGTTCCTTTTCAAATCTCACTTGTACCTCCATGTACTGTCATTTAGCCTATATGAATGATGACGATTTGATAAAGTTGCTTCGCTTCGCTTCCCTTTTATAAACCTTTTTACCTCATCACCATCATTACTTTCATTGATTAACATTGGCTTTGATTATATAAAAACAAACCTGCTCACTGTTTTTTCATTACTCGTATTATGTATTTTTGATGTTCACCGTTATATTTTTACACGACATCACATACAACATATGAATAGTAAAAATACATTTATAATAGGTACTATTCTAATACTATGAGACATGGGGAAAATACAAATACGAACGTACACTTGTAAAGAATATTGTTTTTTCTTTGATTTTTTTAAAGGGTAACGTACCACGAACTAGACGTATAACTACAGTGAACTCGACAAAATCATCAAAATTTCAAGCCACGACAATCCATCGTGTGAAAGAAGGTCGTGTGTCAAAAAGATCCTCTCGTTCTAGAACCCCAACAACAACATCCCACAATATCAATCCCTTAGTATCCCTTGAAGCATTGTCTACAGTTGACGAAATTGATGGGAGAGAGTCGACCATTATCAAGCGTCAAAATGGTATTCTTACTACACTTCACAAATTCATGAACGAGCCCGTTCAGGAAAAACTAAATAAAATAGAGTCTCGCTCAAATTCTGTCGCTCGAGAAGTAGTGGAGCCACCACCACCAAAAAATACACCTCAATTAGTTATAAAACCGAAGCGACGTCTTGGTCCACTAGTTGCTAAATCAGCACTAGTTACATCCGCAGCAGCTGCTGGTGTTTACATGTTAATTAATTCACCAGCATCAACTCTCAACTGGGATCAAGTCTCACCTCATTTTCAGAATATCATCAAAAACCTTGGCCAAACCTTCTCCAATCTTAGAAACAGTTTAAATGCCGCCAATGTTGGGGGTGCCACTCCTCCTGTATAAAGCTCTGTGTTCTATCTATTACGTTAACAGGTGTAAATATATAATAATCTAGTTTTAAATAGTTTTAGCCAAAATATATACATATTACATATATATAATTTATAATATTATAATATATATCCATAGTGCAGTAAATTTTTATATTACACACATATATTGTATTTTCTGAATAAGTATTACATATTTACCGTAAAAATCTCTCACGGTACCTGTGCAAACCTCAATTATGTAATTATTATCAGAATTGCAAAAACTTATAGTTGGAATGATCATTTTTTTTAGTTGTTTATAGTATATTTTTTAAGTATGATAAACCACAGATCTCCAAAACTGCATGGTCTACGCCATACATACTTCATATTGTCTTTAAGGGTCAGATCATCTAACTCAGATGTCTGTTGAAGATTTTATAATAGATATATTATAACGATTACTTGTACGGTATACTTTTGAAAAATCCGTATGCATTATGCTATTCATTTTGTTTTACTAGATGTTCATTTCATGGTGTGTAAGATAGTTTGAAATTTGTGTTATTATTATTGATTATGATTTACACGTATACTATTCAGCAGTCTTTCTATGTTATTGCTTATTATAATTCTTAAATACAAAATAATGTTATTTACTATTATTATTGTATTTTTCCTTTTTACAAAATAATTGATCAACTGTAGTACAACCTGTTTTATTGTTTTAATTTTACATGCCTTCGGCCTACTAGTTTATTTGTATTTGAACATTTAAACTTTATATCTAGTTTTATTTCAATCAGTGTTTTAATCATATTACAATAATGTTGACGGTTATAATGGGAATGAACCGCAATGGTGAACATGCATAGTGTAGTCTGTTATTATTTAGTTTGTAGTTTTTAACTAGGTGTTTACATATTTTTTTTTTTTTCGATTTGCAACCCATCCCACCTGATCCAATAATTTTCAGTTTGATTTAATTTTTAACAAATAATGTTTAAGAAAGTAATGACAAAAATTTCTACCTGAATTTGATTAAATGTGAAGGAATATGAATGAAGTAGTTTAAGTATGTAATTGTGATCAATCACTCAAATTGCCTGCCCTAGATTTTTAAATTCTCTTGGATATAATACTGCCATGTGCTTTATTATTGTCTATCTATTTTTAAACAAGTAGTTAGTCTTTGTACAGTCACATAATTTTTTTTAGAACGATAGATGTTAATGCAAAAATATAATGAAATGTCAAAATGGTGTACTAGTATATTTGTATTGGAACAGTTGACGTATATGTTTACTTACTAAAATGCAAAATAGACGTCTATATACCCGAAAATGTGACATTATAAGGATGAGGCTTCACCATTATAAAACTAATGATTCTTTGATTCATTTTGTATACTGTAGTACAACTGTTTTTTTATTGTGGATTTAATATATGTATTGTTATAAGTTGACGAGTTATAATTTTAGATGTCAATGAGCAGTTATTGTATGAATATATGCAAAAGCAAATATCTATATTGTCATTTGGGAATTCGATAATAATGTACAACTTATCGTTAGAAAAATTATATAAATAACTATATATTGATTGTAAAAACATATTACTTGCTCATTAAAAAAATTATTATTAAATTTTAAATGAATATATTCCTGAACATGGAACTTTTAGGTTCAAGGGAGATGAAAACGTACATAAAATTATTATTAGATAATTCAGCATACCAAGGGATATAGTGCACTCATATTTTGAGAATTCTAAATGACTAGAGTTATGCCTAGGTAAATATAAGATGTTGCAATAATAAAAGTTTTAAAATGACATTCTTATACACGCATGTGAACGAAATTTTTGGAGCTTTCCAATTATTCCTGGCAGTCATATACAAATCCTACATACAAATTAAGTGCATATTTAAATATACCTACATATATTTTAAGACAATGTATTAAAAAACAATTTTGTTAGAAAACTCAGCGATATCCAGAAGAATAAATTAAATATGGTAATGAAGAAACACTGAAAAAACAATTGGAAACTAATTAGTAACTACCACGTAAACGCTAAAGTAGCATTCCCATTGTGACACCAATTTAAATCTAACGACTTCAAACGTAGAACTTTTGATTCCGTGTCATATAAAATTGACTTATTTGGTAAATCCTCTTCCATATGAGAGCTAGAAACAGTGGCTGGTCTTTGGGGGAATCCGAAAATTCTAATCTCATTTATTATTGTTGAGATTGAATGACTTAAATCACAATTTGTATCCGTAGTCATCCTTGTAGTCATACTAAACTCCTTGTCAGTCAGTGTAAAGTTGATTATGTGAACATTTTCGATATTGTCCATGATGGAAACTCCATCATCGACATATAAAAGTCCAGTTGATTGTGCATTCTCCCTGAATGTGCAGATTATGGTATAATTTCCAAATCTGGACGCTTCGGCTGTCAAACCAATGGGATCCATCTTTAACAAAATGAGCATTATTATAGTATTAAGTATAAGACGGATGAAATTCAATGTTCCATCCATTGATATCTAAAAATTACCAATAATGGAATAATGGACCCGTCTCGAATGAACAGAGGAACGAAATTGATCAAAGCGGAAACATCCAAAACGTTATCGTTACCAGCAGCCTGATTATAAATCATTTCCCCATCCAAGTTATACCAAATGCCTCCATCCTTTGGAAAATAAACTCGACGTGAAGTGCCTATTCATACAGCATAAAATTATACACTATATGGAAAGGAATTTAAACATAAAATTTTCATCTGAACTCAATTGTTACCCGGGTACACAAGGGGAGCAGCTAGTAGCGATGGTCCAAGCATCCACTGATCCAAAATAGGGAAAGTGTCTTCAGCCTTATCTAAACCTTGAAAGTGAAATGAAAGCGGAAGGATCGGAGGAATTCCCGTCCTTGTGTACTCGTAAAATAGAGTGTAGTAGTACGGATTGAGCATGTAGCGATTTTTAATATTTTGAATCAAATGTTTTTGATAGGCCGTATTAAAATCCAATGGACCTCTCGAGCTATTTCTATTGGAGCCTCTGAAAGTGAAAAGGAAAAGCACACAAATAGAAAGGATCAGTGAAATAGAAATATATTTCTACAATTTCAATTTAGTATTTATATTTATATAGTAAATTCTCTCGTTCTCGTACCCATAAGTACTTCGAACGAACGGCAGTAAAAGGGAGACTTCATTCCATCGTAGACAAAGATCTTGATCGAAAGGGATAGTTTCATCTAATTGATGGGAACCACAAGTAGGTATGCCAGAGAAAGGGTTAAAGATGTAATATCGCAACATCCAGGATATGGCGTCTCTTAATCCAGCCCAAGTGAAAGGTACATCGATTCCATTGAAACTTCCATACATAAAGGACTCTGTCCACATTGAAGAAGTTGAAACGACTGTTCTATTTTGTTTTGTTGAAATCCCACTAAAGAATTTCAAGGACTCTTGTCCATAAACGTTGACCAAATCCAAATGTCGTATAGGACTGCCAGTTAATGTTGTATTTAAATGACTGGATCTTGGATTCACCGTTCCCCAGATTTTGCCAGAGAAATTGGACTGAATTCTTGAATTTTGATGATATAGAGTTGTATTCTGAATATATTCAAAACTAGCATTTTCATTTCGCGGTAGATTGTCAATCAAAACGATTCCATCAAATTCAAACGATGATGACTCCAGAGTGTCAAATTGACCTTTTATCCATGATCGCGCTTTCTCATTGAAGAAACTGAAATAGTTGACGGATTTGTTATTGACTAAACCACTGTACTGTTTATCCAAGTCATTTACAATGAACATTTGTGTATTTGCACTGCTCTCAGTCACTAGTTTAGCGACAGTGACATTGGACATGGAAACTCTTTGTGCTAAAAGGATACGACGAGAATCTGACTTTAATTTATCAGTAATGGTTGTTAAAGTCCCAGAAGGAAAATGTGACAAGTCGACATCAAATGGCGTTCGAAGATTTTCAGAAATGCAATCCGAGTCATATGGAATAGAAGCACGATTTAAAGCCAGGATATCAGTCATTGTTTGAACTGCATTTGTAGTTTGACGACAAAGATGAAGTCCTAATCCCCAATATGGCGGCAGAGAGAATCCCTTCCCTGTTTTCTTTCTCATCTTTAATCACAAAAATATCACATTCATATAGGGTTTAATTTTACATGAGTAAAAATGTGGAAAAAACTGTGAAGGCTTACGTACATATGACTGAAATTGTTGAAGCACATCCGATGGCTTTGGTCCAACAAATATTTTTACACTCATCGTCATTTGTGTTTGATTCCTTTCAAATTCAAACTGAATTCCGGGTCCATCGATAATTTGAGCTGTAAAAGGATTCGTTGTCTCCAGGAGAACTCCATGCATCTTCCCACCCTTTTCTTTCACCATGTAGAAAGGCAATTCATTTTGTCCAAAGCCATTCACTCCATCAACAATTGTGGACCCAACAGTCGTCATTACTCCTTGACCTCCTGCAAAAGATTAAAAAAAAAACAGTACCTTTAGTATTCGTCGTATGTATTGTCACAATAATAATAATTGTATAATAAATTATATTTCACCTTTGATTCCATAAAAATACTTGGTTGGTAACGCAGAAGCCACTGAGAAACGATTCTCATAAAATTTTAACGGTCCTAAACGCGTGTCAAAAATTGTTTCTCCGTTTTCAGTTCTATCTTCTTCTTCTCGTCCCAAACGGATGTAAAAGAAATCATCCACGGCGTCCGCAAACTGAATGTTCAGTACTTCGTCTCCATTAATTCTGTCACTACCCTCTGGAAATTCGTCATTTTCATCCACTTTTACTTGATCATCATCATCTTGGTTAAAGTTCGATGATGCGGTATTGGATGGATAGGAAAACTGAATACTTAAAATATCACTGGCCTCCCAATGGATTCGACTCTTGACGTTAACAGAATACTTATTTCCCTTGTCCGCAGGTCGTAATTCCATTTCAACTTGTTTCCCAATTAAACTCATGTGTGAGGATTTGCTCGATCCCCCCTTCGGATTTTGGTCAACTTTGTCATCGTATGTGAAATTTATCGGACCATTTATATAATATTGAAATGCTGAAGGGACCGAGTGATAACATTTGAATTGTAAATCATCATCATTTTCAAAACAGGCATTCGCAGTTGAGCAATCTTTGAGAGTCTGAAAACGATCGTCAACTTGGTTGATTTCGTTCTTGAACCTATTTTTTTCAAGAGAAAAAAAAACAACAAAAGACGGACGCGTTTAAACGACAAAAACGTTAAGAATACTAATTCATATATTTTACTATCCTTTTTATTATATGTACTCGTTTTTTCTTTGTCTTATATTTTTATTACTGTTTTTTAGTCTAGTCATTTACAATTACGAACGAATGTACATGACCATAAAATGTCTACCGTGTTCTGTTTGGTGCAACAAGGTTTACATTGAGTTTTGTCAGTATAAGTATTTGAATTTTACAAAGCCACTTTATGTCGGTAATCGCGTATAGAGCAAATACATTTTTGAGATTCTTGTTCGATTCAAGAGATACGCAACAATGTTTAGAGAAACAGAGATTGTCCTAATGGATGTCCATTGTTTCATTCGCCCATCATCATCATCATGACGAGAGCAATAAAACGTATAAACAGGTAATTATTATATTGCATATAGTTTTATAGTTTTATAGCGTTTGTCTACTTCATTTTTCAGTCATTGAAATTAATTCCTGAGTATTTGTATGTATAGGTACTTTACATGTAATTTTTTGTCTCCACATGTAGATGTGAATTTATATTGAAACTTTGTGCAATTACTATTTATTTCCTCATCACGGCTCATAATTAATTAAAAGAGTATTATTTATAGTGAGATCAGACAGCAGACACATTCGACTCGTCAAAATTAAAATTTAAAAGTACATACCTGTACACAGGAAATAATAAAAACATTTTTAATGATTTTTCAAGTATACCTAAATGGAAGATTGACATCACAACTTCCAAAATTGTCAACACTTGCTTCGCCTTTTAACAAGTAGAACAGACTGGGAACGAGAATTCCAATTCCACATGCTAGCAGAATCGTTCCAGCGACCCGTGATTTCATGTCAAATACGAAATATTGCCACCATTTAAGTCTTCTCTTCAGATCTTCCTCTGCAATGAAATGAAATATAACGTTGAATACACACCGATAATAATAATAATAATTATTATTATTATTATTTCCAAGTTCACTGTCGAAAATCAAAATCAAAACACGACACTAATTTACTGATTTAGTACTTTCTGTTTTTCTGTACTGCAGATATTTTGAATACGTTCAAATACGTTTAAAATTTTATTACGAAATTATTTTGCACTGTTTTGGAGAAAAAATAATGCAAAATGAATTAGTTTGGGAATGTTATAGTGAATATACATATATTTTCACTGGTAATTTTGCTGTTGACTAATGGCCTCTTTATCTGTGCTCGGTGCCGAGATTGCTGATATCCCTTTATCTATAAGGAATTAATCCCGAAAAAAAAGGTTACCTGAATGCAGCTAATTTTTATCATTTAATCTTTTGTAAATACAATATATAGTAGCTATATGTTCACCGATTCATCTCACTCATTCGATCTATAAGCGTACAATTTAATAGGCATGAAAGTATACAGACATTTTACATACAAAATAATGTTATTTGTTATTTCAATATTTCACTAATGCAATAACGTAATCATTATCAAATTCACCAGGATAGTTTTGTCAGGACAGAGAAAAAGTGCAAAATATAAGCAGTATTATTATTATTGTACCATCCTCATATGGTCCATACGTAAACTTCTCTGCGTGCTTTTCGTAACGGCTTATTCTCTCGTCGTTCGTTTGTTCTTTAGTCAATTTAGCTTTCTTTTTAGAAAATTTAAAGTTGCGTAAATTCGAAAAGAAATTCTGAAGACCCATCACGGCAACGCCAACCCTTTTCTATCTGATTTTCAAAAGTACATGTACTTTTAATTGAATTTATATTCAGTCAATAATCTACAGTCTATATAATTTTTAAATGTTTCGCACAATACGATTGTATTTTATTCAATTTCTTGTCCCAAAACCACTAACGGATCAGTTAATTCACTTTGATTTCAAGCCTTTTAATACTGACTATCATAATGGTAAAAACGTATTCAGGAGTAGAACAAAAATGAAAATTTTATCCAACAAATTGCAAACCATTCAAAAATCCAAAGCCATCACCTTAATTTACTAAAGCAGCTATCGATTATTGATTATTGTCAATAATTTATTGATCAAATTCTAATAAGCTTTACATATTATTATTGATTAAATCTACAGGAATATACAACCTAATAATAGGCACACAGTACCTACAGCTAATATATGAATGGAAAATAACTGTATATAAATAATAACATTGCATTCCAAAGGTCACAGATTAGATAAAACGTATCTGTAAATGTGTAACTACTCCTGATCTTCAATTCTCATTGAATTAATCAACGGATTCATAATCTAAATTTTAGAGTTTATCATACCAAATGTATAGGCATTTAAAATAACTATATATAGCGTATAGTTTTTTTTTTACTCAATTCCATGTTCCTCTCTCCAACTTGTGATTTCTCCCATCAAATGTATACATGTGACGTCAGTTGGAGGCTCCTTTCCTTATCAATTATGTATATGCACCTACGATCTATTGATACAATGAGATTATATCTTTCACAAATTAACCTTACATCTCAGTTACATTCCTAATCCGTTACAGTATCCCCAAATGAAAAGTGAAGACTATAGCAAATACGTATTTCCAATCGTGACGTGTATCAATTTAGGATATTAAATTTCTAATTGCCGATCGGTATTATTTGGTATTTTCTATATATCGTCTGAACAAACAATTAAAATTATTACATTTTCCCCCCCTTTCCTGTCCGTCTTTCTAAATCCGAATTAATTGTAATCGCCATTCTTACAATTTTCCGCCTTCCACTAATTACCACCGAAATTCTTACTTATACTTCATATTTCATATACATTCATCCTCATCAAACCCAAATTTTTGTAGGTTTTCTTTTATAAGTTTACTATCCAGATTACGACACATTCAACCGTAAATATAAACGTTTCAGCTGAGTTTCCTTGGAAGGATTCGTAATCAAATTAAGTTTAATTGTAATCTTTAAATTTGAAAGTTTATATATTCAAACGTCCTAGACACTTAAAGTACTGATATACATATTTCTATTCCATCATAAAAAGGTAATTGAGCAAAACCAAATTTTTCTATTCAATATTGTCGACGACATCTTGGTCTTATATAATACCTGAATATCATACGACTAAAAAAGTCCATTGACTTCCTTAAAGCCTGCTGTCACCCCAAGAATTGCACTAGCGATAATTTAAAGTTTATATGATGAACCATGAGGTAGGTATGGGTAGTATGTTTTATTTGTATATTTCATGGACAATGTCTGTCTGAATGCTGACAAAAAAGTGAATGCAGTTAATAGTATCTAGTCATCTATAATCTATACACTGGATACTGGGGTGTATAGGTATTAGACAGTCATTGTCCGTTGCCAGTTGGTTGTCAGCTACAATGCATATATCTATTATATGACAATGAAATTGACTTTACATCCTCAGAGTCTGCAAAATTCAGAGATAATGATATAGTATAATGCAAGATCTGTAGTACGTATAGCTTATGAGAACAAAAACTCTATGTTCTTAAAACCTATATAAAACCTGAGAACTATACAAAGTACGAGACGACGTCCAGACAAGTTTTTTATAGGTATTCTCTCTCTTCCCAACAGGCGATCGCCCATTACGATTACCAAGATGAAATGAGTCAAGCCACAAGCCAGTAAACGACTCATCATTATTATGCATTGACTGCCATCGATATATCAATATCATCAATATGTATAACACACACATAGGTACACCGTTTTTTATCTTTTCATCATCTTACAATACATCCATGCTCAGACTTATCAGTATCAATCCCATGACTGCTGAATTACATTAGTTGAATTACACTTTACTCGTACATATATAATATATACCTTATTGTCTTACTCGTGTATCCACAATCTACAATCCACACACACGCACACATTGAGGATGAAAAAAATGTATAATAAAATTGGTTGCTTGTTGCCATTGCCATTTTCACTCATTGTCCTAACTCACAAAAGTCTCGCTGTACTGTGTACTGTCTGCTTCTGTATGAGCATATCTGGTGACTGTCTGTCCATTTACAATTCATTGTCTGTTTTCTGACTTCCCTCTCTCGCGATGTCTCATCAGTTTTTTGTCTGTAGTGACTACAGTGTATAGTGAGTAGTCTGTAGTTGTAACTAATCGCTGTATGTCCGTACATACGTATACCCTTACACATTGATAGTAAACTTGCGAGTTGACAGCAATATCGTGTACACGAGTCTACCAAATAAATACTTTACCAATATATACACCTACATATATAGGGTAAAATACAGCTTTTATTACATACTTACTAATTCCACTTTACACTTCCATATGTGTGTGTCCATTCCATTTTGATTCCGATACAACATGTAACAGAACCTGCCCCAAAATACCTTGTAATTTCCCTTTCCTCATTTACGTAATCTCAAAAAATTGTTATTCCGTAAATCTTGTAGACTCAAACTTGAACAGTACAAAGGAAAACTATATGAGAGTTTCCGTCAGAAAACAGATCAAGTGGTGAAAACACTTTTTTGTATCTTCACACACAAAAGAATATTGTACAACAATTAAGTTCTCAAAACATTTATTGGTATGTAAAAAGTATTTTTAAAATCGTGTTTAAAATTTTCTAAAATTTTAAATGAAACAATAAAATCAATCCTATGACTTTTTCATAACATTAGTTAAACGGGAGCCACAGATAAACGCGTCTGAGTCTGACATAACTTCGAGGCGTGAAAGTGATGAAGCTTTAAAGTGGAATATCTCTTAAACTAGTTGTTTTCACCACTTGATCTGTTTTCTGACGGAAACTCCCATACACAGAAAATAAAGGACAAAAATTGTGCAAGAAAGTACAGTTTGAAAAAAACTCATACATGTAATAAAAATGATAAAGGAAAATGAAACATCTTTGTGACAGATTCTATTTGTGTAGTATTGCTATATAAGAAATGGAGGAGGATAGAGAGAAGTAGAGAGAATTCATGAAAAACTACAAATACAAATCAACATTGAACGACAATAATGGGGCCAATAAGTTTACATGTGTACACATGTAGGTACATTCTATGTGCTCAAGTGTAAGAGATTCCAGAGATTTCTCCGTTACTCTAAAGCGAGCACAAAAAAACTTCATGGTACATACAAAAGGAAAGGGACTATTATGATGAAAAGGAAATTTGGACTACTGTCGGGAAATTCTATAAACTACAGTCAAAACTCTCTTTCTCTCTCCTACACTAGAATTAGAACTCTCGGGAAGTTTATACTACTGTCCTAAGACTAATACTAATAGAGTTGAGAGGTTCAGAGAACCGGTAGCTTTTACCGTATAGTCGTCATTTTCTTTAAGAGAGAGAGAGAGAGAGAGAAAGACACAGCGAGAGAGAGATACCTAGATAGAAAGGAAGGCACCTGAAAATCCAGTAGTAAAAACCAAACCTCCAGTTCTATTCGTACCGAGCCAAAGTGAAAGCCAACAACCGTTTTCCCTTTCCTCAGTCTCTTTCATACAGCAGACAAACATTGATACATTTATACATTGTAGACAGCTTCTAGACAGCAAACACTCGTACATTCCACCGTTTTGCCAACCATGTACACTACACATACATATATCCTACACACACACACACACACTTTCATTCCCAAAATGTAGTGCATAATACTGCATAAGCACAAGCATAAACCAGTACCGGGAGTGAGGAGACAGTCAGATATGAAAGTAATGTACCTGATATATATTCTATCTTCACTTACTATACTTATATTGTCCATTTGAGAGTTCTCGTCATAACTTGTAGGGAGAAAGCACACAGAGTAACGGTTAACACATGTATACGTATACAATGAGAGAAAGGGAGAAGCGCACAAAAGTACAGTATCGAAAATAAGTATAGTATAGTAAAAAGTAAAAATAAAAAGATAAATTCCTAACCATTGCTCTTACATTTTCATACATAACATACTGATGCAAGTGCATGTACAAGCTAGGTTCTATTTTCTATTCGTGCATGTTATTAATAGGGGAATGCAGGGTATCTCCTCCAAAGATTCTTTAGTTCACCAGACTCAAATTTCCTGAAGGGCAATGTCTTGGGTAGGGATGTTTTGTTCACTAACAAATGCCCATGTTTTCTCGCATATTGACTATTGCCTAACAATTTATGCTTGTAGAGCTAAATCGGAACTGGAAGATTTACAATGCAAGATAAGTAAGTTCATTTTATCATTCGCGTATAAAACAAAAACACTAAGCAAAATCATCAATATCTTATGACATTTGTTGTCCTTTGTTGGAAACATTATACCTTGTGTAAAACGAACAAATTTGACAACTGAATAAATCAATCAAATCAAATCAAAAAAAGGATAGCCTGATTTTTATCAGAATATGATTTCATGCAGGATTCGAACGAGCAAATATCGGTACTGTTGAAATTGAAGTTGGCTGGAGACCGAAAAATGCATATTATGAATTAAATTGTTTTTTTAATGAAACACGGCAGTCAAAAATTCTGTAACATCAAAACTGTGAAAAAATGTTAAATTAGTGTTTTTGGATAAATAAACAATAATAATGAATAGAGAAGAATTATGAGCGGAAGCGAACACAGGAAGAATCTAGTGAAATTAGTGTCAAGCTACCCAACTATACACTATATATATAGGGTACCAATTTTTTGTTCTTGTTCTGGTACTTATATAATATTCACAAGTGAAAGATACGCGAAAGAATCCGATACGTGTACGATCGACTGTGTAGAGTGGCGAGAGAGACAGACAGAGAAAGAGTAGAATTTTTGGGGGCCTGCCTTTTTTATTTTATTAAAGAAAACCGGCAGTTCCGAGAGGGTTTCGAGCAAGACAACAGCACCATTGAAACCTCTGAGCTCAGCACCTCAAAAAACCAAAAGCAAAAAGTCCTCCTGCGTGTAGACAAGTTTCTCTCCTTTTTGTATTTAACCAAACAAACTCTGGATCTTACGGATTGAAAACATTACAGTACTTGGAGAATTCTTTCGAGTGTTGTTTTTTTGTACAAAAATACTCACGATCAGTGTTGTGGTTGTTTCCATTGGTGCTTCAGGTATTCCCTATTATCTCTACTTGACACTTTCGTAAGTTTTCAAATTCCAAGCTTTTTGTGTACATAGACAAATGTATACATTTACGTATGTACAATTTGTAATCTATCAGCCCATTAGTTATCTAATCTATTCATTAGGAGTTCAAAAGACTATATGTTATACATACTGTACATGATTCCTAGATTCGAAATTGAGGAAATGCAATTTGTTGCTATTAGTCACTCAGTTAACAATGATTTCTAAAGGGCATGTGCATAGTCGTCTTAAAATTTCAAAAGTATTGGAAAATACTATTAAAATTCCATTTAATCCATTATTGACAATGGACCTGTCTAATATGTACCCCTTTTCCACATAGACAGACATGACACAGGCACACACACACTTGCGAGTTGTCGATCTCGAGTGGACAGGAATGTAAAGTGATTCACGTGTCTCTCTTTTGCATGAATATTTAAGCTTGTGTACTGAATAATTTCCGAGGTGACTTTTTCTTTGTGGGCTTAGCACACAATGTATATATACTATTTGATTGTACAATGCAGTATCGGTCTCGATAGTTGATCCTCGCTTATACACATACTACATACAAATGCACAAGTAAGAAATACAGCCAGTGAGGCCAAGGCTATTTCCTCAACATTTCCTTTCCCCTTTATGTATATATGTATGTACCTATTTATGTACCAGTTCTATAATACTGTGAAAACTGTGTGCACACTTTACTTTTCCTTCATTTCAATTTATTACGTCTACGTCTCTCTAAATTTTTATTTTATTTGTAGAGGTAGAGAGAGAGAGAATCAAGAGTTCTTGGACACGAGTCATAACAATTACTGAATTATTAAATCGCGTAGGTACAATTGAGGATGGTTTCTGTTTAAGATTGTCCTTAAATTTTATGGCAGAGTATACGACATAAAATCAAAAATGCCTATACACACATATTCAAATATCTATGTAGGTATATTATATACATATTATTATAATATACTACATAACACGCACAAAGGAAGGAAGAAAGGAAGGAAGGAAGAAAAAAAGAAAGTAAATACTCTAAAGGGGAAATGTAGATATGCAATATCACCGACTCTGTGCACTCCGTTTTCTATTTTCTTTCTCCATTCTCTACTTTTCTTTACAAAATTTGTAGCAGAAGAACGAACCTCGTAAGGAACTTCTACCTAACTATAAGAATCATTTTTTACTGTATGCTTGTACGCGTTGTGATTATTACAATTACTCTCTACTCTCTGGGTTTGCGAGTGATCGGGATTATGATTGTAATTGTAATCAATACAATTTGGTCATTTTAATGTGAGCGTAATAAAATGTAGATTTGCTTACTCCTGTTTTTTTTGCTCATTTTTTTCTCAACTCGACTATATGTAATGTACTATATTCGAAAAAATAAGGACAGAGGAATTTCTTTTACTACTACAAATAATAATAATAATATAGTTTATCGCAAAAACTTTATTAATTTACTTTTACTCGTATACTAATACTATTGTACCTATTATATAACTTGTAACTTGTAAAAGTAATAGTGCTCATGTGCTCATGTGCGTTACGCATTCCTTATATTACTTCCTCTCCTTTTCATGTTCATTCTCGTCTCACGGTTAGTCCATATACATGTACAAAATTACGTACAGAAATTTTCTTACAATAATCTGTACAAAATTGTTTTATGACGGGTCGTGTCGTAATATTTGTCTACCGTCTAGACGAAGAAAATTAATGCTCAGTTTATAATAAAATAGATTAAAAAATTGTTTGGACTGCAACCTACATATCGTACATATACATACATAAGAATCCCCTGTATTTTTCCAGATGACCATACGAAGGAATTTATTATTAATATTTTATTGAATCGAGATGGACATGAGACACGCGTGTCTTCTGTCTGTATCGAAAAATCGAAAATCGATCTTTTACTAATTCCTTTTTAAATATCCCTCGAATCTAATCCCTCACTCAGCTTATAAATAGAAATCATTAAAGGGTTTAAATGTACAGAAAATTGTTAGAGTGAATTCTTTGACCGTTTAAATATGTATTAAATATTCAATAAATGAAGGATTGTCCACGGAATAATTTCCAGTGGAAATCCTTTCGAATTTCGAATATTATATATGATTGGATTGAAATTGAAGTTGTGTATACAGCTTACAATTTACATAATGCAAGGAATTAAGAAAAAGCATTGTCAGTATCTGCACAGACTACAGACAATGGGGAATTTATAAGGTTGACATAATATGACATATACTCGAAAGGTTTTGTATATTATGATAATACAAGTTTTATATATATTTATTATATTATGACTACTAATAGGAGGAAACTTTATCGTATCGTATGGGAGAAACAACCAGACAGACAAACAGACAGAAATCGTTTGGATAGTACGACCGACCGAACATCTCCAAGTTCACGAGATGAGAGAGCAACTGTGAATTTTCCATGAAAACCCAGCATAGTATATAATATACTATTGTGTTGTGTTATGTGGAGTACAGAGAGAGTGTACATGATACACAATAGAAAATACACACTCGAGGCGTTTTAATCGAGGATCTTGACTCTCCTACGTATCAAGTCCAGCAGTGAATCAAATGGCTATTCCATATTCTATACATCTATAGGATGTAGCGCGGACGTGACAAGATTTGCAAACTTTTTAGACTGATTTCCAGCAAGTTCTCCTCAGACTCTGAATCATTCGTTCTTTCGTTCTTTCTCTCTCACTTCAACTCTTCACTCGGAGCTCGTTTAAAAAGGCGAGAAGGCGAAAAAAGAAGACGAAGAGGACGTCCACGACGACGGTATCAAGGAGCCCTTGGAGAATATTTTTTACAATTGTGTATGGGTAATGCATACACAAGAAAAAGAGAAGCACCCATGCAAGTTTGCTATAGCAATACAAGAGAGGAAAAGAGAGAGAGAGAAGTTATGTATTACTTATACGAGAGTAGGTACGAGAAAATGACGATCCTATAGAGAGCCTGTCTTACCGTCTCTCTCTCACTCAACCTCACGAAGAAATTACGATTATGATCAGAGATAACTTTAACTTGAGTACACACATACACACAGTACACACACACATTGTATACTATTGATATGTATACTGTTCATGATGCTATGTACCATTTTAATGCACCTTGTTAAATTGGATTCTTCTACTTCTTCTTCACATATTACTTTGTTCATCTCTCTCTCCTTGTCTTCGTCTTGAGTTTTTTCAGTGACTACTTACTACATGTATTATTATTAATGTATAAAGTTCATCTACTGGCCCCTGGTATATATATCTACATGTATAATATATATATATATATGAAAAGTGATTTGTGGATGTGATAGTGTGTACACAGAAAGACAGAGAGAGAAGACACTTTAAATTCTCTGTATATATAAAGTATAAACAAATAACTCAACCTAGAAACTCACAATCAAACTTGTATGCACAGATGCATATAAGTATATACGACAAGAGATTTAGAAAGAAAAAAGGACAAGAAAAGAATCAATTATTTTATTACACAGCTTGGATACACATCACATTTAATATGTATGTGCATTTACCTCTTTTGCTACAGTTACAAAGTTTTGATGCAAGTTTGGTACAAGTGTGTATATATGGTATGAGCAAGTCTATTGAGAATCTCTCTTGGGGTTAATAATAATACAAGTGTGTATATGTAAAACGTTTTACAAGTCGACTTTTATTGTGATCTACACACACACACACACATTCTCTCTCTCTCTCTCTCAAGCTCACGTTGATATTATAAATAAGATAAGGAAAAAAGACGACGCCGGTAGACAGAAAGAATACGACAATCATTTTACAAAACTTGCATCGTAATTCGTAAATGTCTCGATAGTAAAATAATACACACACACACACACACACACATGGGATATTGAATAATTTTTAGTTTTAGAACTTTGTCCATGTTGATGTTGTTGTCTCAACTTCAACTTATCGACAAACAGAGTTGTTTTATAATAATCACATGACTATTAATGATTAGTATGGGTAGCAGAAAATTAACTTTGTGTGTGAAGGGCAACGGTGCTAAACTATAAGTGTACACATACAGATAGAGAGAAGTGAAAATAATATAGTGAAAGAAAGGATACCACAGTGAGAAGAAGTGCAGAAGAAGAGAGGAAACGGCGAGACGAGACCCAGACTAATATCATTCGTACACCTTTTGTACACTGTAAAGAAAATTTGTATATGGTATATATTTCACTCTACAACTAGACTTGGTCGAGTCATCATCATCATCATCATCATCAGCATGCAGCACCAACAGCAAGAGCAACAACTCGGACAATAGAAGAAGAAGTCCCACTTCAAGATGATGCTTTGCTGTGCTTCAACTGTTGAGTCTTCTTCGTTGTCATGATCATCCTCGTCTTTGTCTGCAACTTCATAGCCTAAAGAGGAAAAAGAATTGTAGTTTCATTATTGTAGCGAAAGGATTTTTAGTCTTGGAGTTACCAGTCACCAGTAACAAGTCTTTTGAAAAAACACAAAATATAATTGAAACGCTCTCAAAGTTGAACAAGTTGAATCAGTTTGTACGGCCAATACAATAATATCTGTAATTGGTGAAATTTTATAAAGTACATATAAACAAACGAAAAACCTCTGGAAAATTGACAACTTAAAATACATACATATAATTGCTGCTATTAATAATAAAAAATTGTTTGACTTTTTCAATAAAAAATATTTCAAATTAAAATTGAGAGATTTGGACTTGATCTTCATAGACGGCCTTTGAAGCTTGCAATCGAATTAAAATTTATAGATATATAATACTGATAGAAAGACGAACTGTGATTTGTGACAAAGAGAAAATATACGTGATCAATGAATACATAGTGTGCTTACCATGTTGAAAACTAAATAATCTACAATGTTCTTTTGAAATAATAATAATAGTAATATAATAATATATTATAATAATAATAATAAATAATAGTAACAGTAACCAACTCCTTATTATTACTACATCCTCACTCACTCACATGGAATTGCACTCATGCAGATATGCAAATTTTCTCGTCTCTCCCCCTCTCTCTCACACACACATACATCAAATATACAACAATAGTATATGAAGATTAAACAAAACGACTCAATCAATTTGCGGTAAACTGGAAACTCGAAAAACTTGATCGTAAAAATTAATCATGCTGTGGATACTTACGTGATATCTACACACTTTGTCTAACATCAGCTATACGGCTAGCACGGACAGAACAGACTACATCTCATCTCTTCACCGTTTTCCTATACGTGCGAGTTTTTGACAAAATCCAAATCAAATGTGTTCCTTTAACATACAACTTCAACTTTGTCCAACAACTCCTGATAATCCAATGTGCTCCGTGTTCTTGAATTGTTACATTTCCTAAATAAAAAACAAAGTCAGGAGGAAGAAAAGGACAGATACAATTTAAAAATTTGGCAATAATACTTTATTAAAAAAAAAAAAGTTTTAATGCGAGGTAACGTACAGGACAAATCAAATCGTTTTACCATTTATTATTACTATTGTGAAAATGTAGTGATCCGACGACAGCAGAAATCCGTGTGTCTTCTTGTTCGTCTACAAATAGTTTCCATAATACTGTTGAAATCAAATAAAATATTAAATCCAAATTCTGGACTAGATAGAACTCATCAAAATCAAAAGTTGTTGTTGAATGGTGGTGAATATAATTTAAAAAATTAGTAAATAAAAATGTTGAGCAATTATAATCACGGAATTTCATACCCTTAAAAAAAAGTGTCAGTGACACACATTGACGGTGTGAGGACGACAATAATAATGTTCCATGGTCGCAAATGCAAAGTTGCATTTCTGCACGTGCATGTGATAACTCTTCTACTTCTTCTTCTCCTCTTAGGCCTTCCACTTTCCTTCATTTCCTGTGTCACTGGAAATCTGGAGGAGAACCCAAATAATAATAATAATTACCATAATAATAAAGATAAAAACACTCCTAATAATGAAGATTTGATTCGGAGGGAACTAGTGAAAGTTCAAATTTTGGAAAGACTCGGTCTTGTGAATTCAGGTAAATGAAATAATACTTAATCTGACTTCTTTATAATAGTGAGGTTGCACAGTTTTAACGAAATCGTTAAAACTTAATATCTTCGTTAAAAGAAAGTATGGAAATTAGAGAAAAGTCGAGAGGGAATTTAATTTTGAATTTAATTTCTCTCCTCTTTTTTTGTAGCGAGATGGTAAGAGTCTTCGACTGCCATTGCAAAGCCTGTGGTTTCGAATCCCGTCTGTTGCAAAAAATTTCATTTTGCAAAATAAAATTGTTTTTGTTGAACTGTTGTTCTAGGATGATAGATCAAAAGAAAGGTCACGCTGCTGAGGTCAAGTTTACAATTATTTTTATAAACTGTCAAATATAAATAGTTTTTAGCAAATATTTTTCTCTCTCTCTGAATTTTTTCAGATTTTTAGCTTCTCAAATTTCGTCCCGGGACT